>CAXHUQ010000906.1:0-31646 GCA_964020085.1 Micromussa lordhowensis | reverse complement strand
CTTGACTTAAGAACAGATGAATTAATTGAGTGAGAAATGGATTAGAAAGTGACTGAGTTACAGACAGCATGTGAATTAGTCTGCAGTGAAGAGCTCTTATTAATTCTGACCTTAGGGCAATCAATAGGGGGTGCAGTGAAATATTGTGAGAGACTGAAGCCACTTACAGTGGTGGTGGAGAGGCCGTCTCGCCTCGACCTTCAACCTGAGGGAGGTTCGCGCGCTGTTTCCGTACTAATAGTGACCGGAAATCCCCAGTTTGGGGTCAGGGCTTAGGGCTTAGGGGGGGTGACTTAACCGGCTCAGAGTTTGCAATGAGAGTCAATATTTTGATTGATTTATTTCTTTCTTTGTTGATTTATATCTTTGTTTTTGTTGCTGGGGCTGTCACGTCACTCAGCAATGATTTGACTGAGTGACAGATGAATTAGTGTTGTGATTGGATAAATTATTGCTAGCACCCTGTGGCTACAGTAGAATGATAATCATGATTCTTGACTTAAGTGAGGGATTGAAATCATTCACTGGTTTCATTTTGCAAAGTATTCAGTCAGTGACACAGAATGAAAAGTGAAAAGAGAAATAAAAATAATATTTATAATGATTCTTGACTTAAGAAACAGATGAATTAATTGAGTAAGAAATGGATTACAAAGTGACTTTGAGTTACAGACAGCATGTGAATTAGTCTGCAGTGAAGAGCTCTTATTAATTCTGACCTTAGGGCAATCAATAGGGGGTGCAGTGAAATATTGTGAGAGACTGAAGCCACTTACAGTGGTGGTGGAGAGGCCGTCTCGCCTCGACCTTCAACCTGAGGGAGGTTCGCGCGCTGTTTCCGTACTAATAGTGACCGGAAATCCCCGGTTTGGGGTCAGGGCTTAGGGCTTAGGGGGGGTGACTTAACCGGCTCAGAGTTTGCAATGAGAGTCAATATTTTGATTGATTTATTTCTTTCTTTGTTGATTTATATCTTTGTTTTTGTTGCTGGGGCTGTCACGTCACTCAGCAATGATTTGACTGAGTGACAGATGAATTAGTGTTGTGATTGGATAAATTATTGCTAGCACCCTGTGGCTACAGTAGAATGATAATCATGATTCTTGACTTAAGTGAGGGATTGAAATCATTCACTGGTTTCATTTTGCAAAGTATTCAGTCAGTGACACAGAATGAAAAGTGAAAAGAGAAATAAAAATAATATTTATAATGATTCTTGACTTAAGAAACAGATGAATTAATTGAGTAAGAAATGGATTACAAAGTGACTTTGAGTTACAGACAGCATGTGAATTAGTCTGCAGTGAAGAGCTCTTATTAATTCTGACCTTAGGGCAATCAATAGGGGGTGCAGTGAAATATTGTGAGAGACTGAAGCCACTTACAGTGGTGGTGGAGAGGCCGTCTCGCCTCGACCTTCAACCTGAGGGAGGTTCGCGCGCTGTTTCCGTACTAATAGTGACCGGAAATCCCCAGTTTGGGGTCAGGGCTTAGGGCTTAGGGGGGGTGACTTAACCGGCTCAGAGTTTGCAATGAGAGTCAATATTTTGATTGATTTATTTCTTTCTTTGTTGATTTATATCTTTGTTTTTGTTGCTGGGGCTGTCACGTCACTCAGCAATGATTTGACTGAGTGACAGATGAATTAGTGTTGTGATTGGATAAATTATTGCTAGCACCCTGTGGCTACAGTAGAATGATAATCATGATTCTTGACTTAAGTGAGGGATTGAAATCATTCACTGGTTTCATTTTGCAAAGTATTCAGTCAGTGACACAGAATGAAAAGTGAAAAGAGAAATAAAAATAATATTTATAATGATTCTTGACTTAAGAAACAGATGAATTAATTGAGTAAGAAATGGATTACAAAGTGACTTTGAGTTACAGACAGCATGTGAATTAGTCTGCAGTGAAGAGCTCTTATTAATTCTGACCTTAGGGCAATCAATAGGGGGTGCAGTGAAATATTGTGAGAGACTGAAGCCACTTACAGTGGTGGTGGAGAGGCCGTCTCGCCTCGACCTTCAACCTGAGGGAGGTTCGCGCGCTGTTTCCGTACTAATAGTGACCGGAAATCCCCGGTTTGGGGTCAGGGCTTAGGGCTTAGGGGGGGTGACTTAACCGGCTCAGAGTTTGCAATGAGAGTCAATATTTTGATTGATTTATTTCTTTCTTTGTTGATTTATATCTTTGTTTTTGTTGCTGGGGCTGTCACGTCACTCAGCAATGATTTGACTGAGTGACAGATGAATTAGTGTTGTGATTGGATAAATTATTGCTAGCACCCTGTGGCTACAGTAGAATGATAATCATGATTCTTGACTTAAGTGAGGGATTGAAATCATTCACTGGTTTCATTTTGCAAAGTATTCAGTCAGTGACACAGAATGAAAAGTGAAAAGAGAAATAAAAATAATATTTATAATGATTCTTGACTTAAGAAACAGATGAATTAATTGAGTGAGAAATGGATTAGAAAGTGACTGAGTTACAGACAGCATGTGAATTAGTCTGCAGTGAAGAGCTCTTATTAATTCTGACCTTAGGGCAATCAATAGGGGGTGCAGTGAAATATTGTGAGAGACTGAAGCCACTTACAGTGGTGGTGGAGAGGCCGTCTCGCCTCGACCTTCAACCTGAGGGAGGTTCGCGCGCTGTTTCCGTACTAATAGTGACCGGAAATCCCCGGTTTGGGGTCAGGGCTTAGGGCTTAGGGGGGGTGACTTAACCGGCTCAGAGTTTGCAATGAGAGTCAATATTTTGATTGATTTATTTCTTTCTTTGTTGATTTATATCTTTGTTTTTGTTGCTGGGGCTGTCACGTCACTCAGCAATGATTTGACTGAGTGACAGATGAATTAGTGTTGTGATTGGATAAATTATTGCTAGCACCCTGTGGCTACAGTAGAATGATAATCATGATTCTTGACTTAAGTGAGGGATTGAAATCATTCACTGGTTTCATTTTGCAAAGTATTCAGTCAGTGACACAGAATGAAAAGTGAAAAGAGAAATAAAAATAATATTTATAATGATTCTTGACTTAAGAAACAGATGAATTAATTGAGTAAGAAATGGATTACAAAGTGACTTTGAGTTACAGACAGCATGTGAATTAGTCTGCAGTGAAGAGCTCTTATTAATTCTGACCTTAGGGCAATCAATAGGGGGTGCAGTGAAATATTGTGAGAGACTGAAGCCACTTACAGTGGTGGTGGAGAGGCCGTCTCGCCTCGACCTTCAACCTGAGGGAGGTTCGCGCGCTGTTTCCGTACTAATAGTGACCGGAAATCCCCAGTTTGGGGTCAGGGCTTAGGGCTTAGGGGGGGTGACTTAACCGGCTCAGAGTTTGCAATGAGAGTCAATATTTTGATTGATTTATTTCTTTCTTTGTTGATTTATATCTTTGTTTTTGTTGCTGGGGCTGTCACGTCACTCAGCAATGATTTGACTGAGTGACAGATGAATTAGTGTTGTGATTGGATAAATTATTGCTAGCACCCTGTGGCTACAGTAGAATGATAATCATGATTCTTGACTTAAGTGAGGGATTGAAATCATTCACTGGTTTCATTTTGCAAAGTATTCAGTCAGTGACACAGAATGAAAAGTGAAAAGAGAAATAAAAATAATATTTATAATGATTCTTGACTTAAGAAACAGATGAATTAATTGAGTAAGAAATGGATTACAAAGTGACTTTGAGTTACAGACAGCATGTGAATTAGTCTGCAGTGAAGAGCTCTTATTAATTCTGACCTTAGGGCAATCAATAGGGGGTGCAGTGAAATATTGTGAGAGACTGAAGCCACTTACAGTGGTGGTGGAGAGGCCGTCTCGCCTCGACCTTCAACCTGAGGGAGGTTCGCGCGCTGTTTCCGTACTAATAGTGACCGGAAATCCCCAGTTTGGGGTCAGGGCTTAGGGCTTAGGGGGGGTGACTTAACCGGCTCAGAGTTTGCAATGAGAGTCAATATTTTGATTGATTTATTTCTTTCTTTGTTGATTTATATCTTTGTTTTTGTTGCTGGGGCTGTCACGTCACTCAGCAATGATTTGACTGAGTGACAGATGAATTAGTGTTGTGATTGGATAAATTATTGCTAGCACCCTGTGGCTACAGTAGAATGATAATCATGATTCTTGACTTAAGTGAGGGATTGAAATCATTCACTGGTTTCATTTTGCAAAGTATTCAGTCAGTGACACAGAATGAAAAGTGAAAAGAGAAATAAAAATAATATTTATAATGATTCTTGACTTAAGAAACAGATGAATTAATTGAGTAAGAAATGGATTACAAAGTGACTTTGAGTTACAGACAGCATGTGAATTAGTCTGCAGTGAAGAGCTCTTATTAATTCTGACCTTAGGGCAATCAATAGGGGGTGCAGTGAAATATTGTGAGAGACTGAAGCCACTTACAGTGGTGGTGGAGAGGCCGTCTCGCCTCGACCTTCAACCTGAGGGAGGTTCGCGCGCTGTTTCCGTACTAATAGTGACCGGAAATCCCCAGTTTGGGGTCAGGGCTTAGGGCTTAGGGGGGGTGACTTAACCGGCTCAGAGTTTGCAATGAGAGTCAATATTTTGATTGATTTATTTCTTTCTTTGTTGATTTATATCTTTGTTTTTGTTGCTGGGGCTGTCACGTCACTCAGCAATGATTTGACTGAGTGACAGATGAATTAGTGTTGTGATTGGATAAATTATTGCTAGCACCCTGTGGCTACAGTAGAATGATAATCATGATTCTTGACTTAAGTGAGGGATTGAAATCATTCACTGGTTTCATTTTGCAAAGTATTCAGTCAGTGACACAGAATGAAAAGTGAAAAGAGAAATAAAAATAATATTTATAATGATTCTTGACTTAAGAAACAGATGAATTAATTGAGTAAGAAATGGATTACAAAGTGACTTTGAGTTACAGACAGCATGTGAATTAGTCTGCAGTGAAGAGCTCTTATTAATTCTGACCTTAGGGCAATCAATAGGGGGTGCAGTGAAATATTGTGAGAGACTGAAGCCACTTACAGTGGTGGTGGAGAGGCCGTCTCGCCTCGACCTTCAACCTGAGGGAGGTTCGCGCGCTGTTTCCGTACTAATAGTGACCGGAAATCCCCAGTTTGGGGTCAGGGCTTAGGGCTTAGGGGGGGTGACTTAACCGGCTCAGAGTTTGCAATGAGAGTCAATATTTTGATTGATTTATTTCTTTCTTTGTTGATTTATATCTTTGTTTTTGTTGCTGGGGCTGTCACGTCACTCAGCAATGATTTGACTGAGTGACAGATGAATTAGTGTTGTGATTGGATAAATTATTGCTAGCACCCTGTGGCTACAGTAGAATGATAATCATGATTCTTGACTTAAGTGAGGGATTGAAATCATTCACTGGTTTCATTTTGCAAAGTATTCAGTCAGTGACACAGAATGAAAAGTGAAAAGAGAAATAAAAATAATATTTATAATGATTCTTGACTTAAGAAACAGATGAATTAATTGAGTAAGAAATGGATTACAAAGTGACTTTGAGTTACAGACAGCATGTGAATTAGTCTGCAGTGAAGAGCTCTTATTAATTCTGACCTTAGGGCAATCAATAGGGGGTGCAGTGAAATATTGTGAGAGACTGAAGCCACTTACAGTGGTGGTGGAGAGGCCGTCTCGCCTCGACCTTCAACCTGAGGGAGGTTCGCGCGCTGTTTCCGTACTAATAGTGACCGGAAATCCCCAGTTTGGGGTCAGGGCTTAGGGCTTAGGGGGGGTGACTTAACCGGCTCAGAGTTTGCAATGAGAGTCAATATTTTGATTGATTTATTTCTTTCTTTGTTGATTTATATCTTTGTTTTTGTTGCTGGGGCTGTCACGTCACTCAGCAATGATTTGACTGAGTGACAGATGTAGTGTTGTGATTGGATAAATTATTGCTAGCACCCTGTGGCTACAGTAGAATGATAATCATGATTCTTGACTTAAGTGAGGGATTGAAATCATTCACTGGTTTCATTTTGCAAAGTATTCAGTCAGTGACACAGAATGAAAAGTGAAAAGAGAAATAAAAATAATATTTATAATGATTCTTGACTTAAGAAACAGATGAATTAATTGAGTAAGAAATGGATTACAAAGTGACTTTGAGTTACAGACAGCATGTGAATTAGTCTGCAGTGAAGAGCTCTTATTAATTCTGACCTTAGGGCAATCAATAGGGGGTGCAGTGAAATATTGTGAGAGACTGAAGCCACTTACAGTGGTGGTGGAGAGGCCGTCTCGCCTCGACCTTCAACCTGAGGGAGGTTCGCGCGCTGTTTCCGTACTAATAGTGACCGGAAATCCCCGGTTTGGGGTCAGGGCTTAGGGCTTGGGGGGGGGGGGGTGACTTAACCGGCTCAGAGTTTGCAATGAGAGTCAATATTTTGATTGATTTATTTCTTTCTTTGTTGATTTATATCTTTGTTTTTGTTGCTGGGGCTGTCACGTCACTCAGCAATGATTTGACTGAGTGACAGATGAATTAGTGTTGTGATTGGATAAATTATTGCTAGCACCCTGTGGCTACAGTAGAATGATAATCATGATTCTTGACTTAAGTGAGGGATTGAAATCATTCACTGGTTTCATTTTGCAAAGTATTCAGTCAGTGACACAGAATGAAAAGTGAAAAGAGAAATAAAAATAATATTTATAATGATTCTTGACTTAAGAAACAGATGAATTAATTGAGTGAGAAATGGATTAGAAAGTGACTGAGTTACAGACAGCATGTGAATTAGTCTGCAGTGAAGAGCTCTTATTAATTCTGACCTTAGGGCAATCAATAGGGGGTGCAGTGAAATATTGTGAGAGACTGAAGCCACTTACAGTGGTGGTGGAGAGGCCGTCTCGCCTCGACCTTCAACCTGAGGGAGGTTCGCGCGCTGTTTCCGTACTAATAGTGACCGGAAATCCCCGGTTTGGGGTCAGGGCTTAGGGCTTAGGGGGGGTGACTTAACCGGCTCAGAGTTTGCAATGAGAGTCAATATTTTGATTGATTTATTTCTTTCTTTGTTGATTTATATCTTTGTTTTTGTTGCTGGGGCTGTCACGTCACTCAGCAATGATTTGACTGAGTGACAGATGAATTAGTGTTGTGATTGGATAAATTATTGCTAGCACCCTGTGGCTACAGTAGAATGATAATCATGATTCTTGACTTAAGTGAGGGATTGAAATCATTCACTGGTTTCATTTTGCAAAGTATTCAGTCAGTGACACAGAATGAAAAGTGAAAAGAGAAATAAAAATAATATTTATAATGATTCTTGACTTAAGAAACAGATGAATTAATTGAGTGAGAAATGGATTAGAAAGTGACTGAGTTACAGACAGCATGTGAATTAGTCTGCAGTGAAGAGCTCTTATTAATTCTGACCTTAGGGCAATCAATAGGGGGTGCAGTGAAATATTGTGAGAGACTGAAGCCACTTACAGTGGTGGTGGAGAGGCCGTCTCGCCTCGACCTTCAACCTGAGGGAGGTTCGCGCGCTGTTTCCGTACTAATAGTGACCGGAAATCCCCAGTTTGGGGTCAGGGCTTAGGGCTTAGGGGGGGTGACTTAACCGGCTCAGAGTTTGCAATGAGAGTCAATATTTTGATTGATTTATTTCTTTCTTTGTTGATTTATATCTTTGTTTTTGTTGCTGGGGCTGTCACGTCACTCAGCAATGATTTGACTGAGTGACAGATGAATTAGTGTTGTGATTGGATAAATTATTGCTAGCACCCTGTGGCTACAGTAGAATGATAATCATGATTCTTGACTTAAGTGAGGGATTGAAATCATTCACTGGTTTCATTTTGCAAAGTATTCAGTCAGTGACACAGAATGAAAAGTGAAAAGAGAAATAAAAATAATATTTATAATGATTCTTGACTTAAGAAACAGATGAATTAATTGAGTAAGAAATGGATTACAAAGTGACTTTGAGTTACAGACAGCATGTGAATTAGTCTGCAGTGAAGAGCTCTTATTAATTCTGACCTTAGGGCAATCAATAGGGGGTGCAGTGAAATATTGTGAGAGACTGAAGCCACTTACAGTGGTGGTGGAGAGGCCGTCTCGCCTCGACCTTCAACCTGAGGGAGGTTCGCGCGCTGTTTCCGTACTAATAGTGACCGGAAATCCCCGGTTTGGGGTCAGGGCTTAGGGCTTAGGGGGGGGGTGACTTAACCGGCTCAGAGTTTGCAATGAGAGTCAATATTTTGATTGATTTATTTCTTTCTTTGTTGATTTATATCTTTGTTTTTGTTGCTGGGGCTGTCACGTCACTCAGCAATGATTTGACTGAGTGACAGATGAATTAGTGTTGTGATTGGATAAATTATTGCTAGCACCCTGTGGCTACAGTAGAATGATAATCATGATTCTTGACTTAAGTGAGGGATTGAAATCATTCACTGGTTTCATTTTGCAAAGTATTCAGTCAGTGACACAGAATGAAAAGTGAAAAGAGAAATAAAAATAATATTTATAATGATTCTTGACTTAAGAAACAGATGAATTAATTGAGTAAGAAATGGATTACAAAGTGACTTTGAGTTACAGACAGCATGTGAATTAGTCTGCAGTGAAGAGCTCTTATTAATTCTGACCTTAGGGCAATCAATAGGGGGTGCAGTGAAATATTGTGAGAGACTGAAGCCACTTACAGTGGTGGTGGAGAGGCCGTCTCGCCTCGACCTTCAACCTGAGGGAGGTTCGCGCGCTGTTTCCGTACTAATAGTGACCGGAAATCCCCAGTTTGGGGTCAGGGCTTAGGGCTTAGGGGGGGTGACTTAACCGGCTCAGAGTTTGCAATGAGAGTCAATATTTTGATTGATTTATTTCTTTCTTTGTTGATTTATATCTTTGTTTTTGTTGCTGGGGCTGTCACGTCACTCAGCAATGATTTGACTGAGTGACAGATGAATTAGTGTTGTGATTGGATAAATTATTGCTAGCACCCTGTGGCTACAGTAGAATGATAATCATGATTCTTGACTTAAGTGAGGGATTGAAATCATTCACTGGTTTCATTTTGCAAAGTATTCAGTCAGTGACACAGAATGAAAAGTGAAAAGAGAAATAAAAATAATATTTATAATGATTCTTGACTTAAGAAACAGATGAATTAATTGAGTAAGAAATGGATTACAAAGTGACTTTGAGTTACAGACAGCATGTGAATTAGTCTGCAGTGAAGAGCTCTTATTAATTCTGACCTTAGGGCAATCAATAGGGGGTGCAGTGAAATATTGTGAGAGACTGAAGCCACTTACAGTGGTGGTGGAGAGGCCGTCTCGCCTCGACCTTCAACCTGAGGGAGGTTCGCGCGCTGTTTCCGTACTAATAGTGACCGGAAATCCCCGGTTTGGGGTCAGGGCTTAGGGCTTGGGTGGGGGGGTGACTTAACCGGCTCAGAGTTTGCAATGAGAGTCAATATTTTGATTGATTTATTTCTTTCTTTGTTGATTTATATCTTTGTTTTTGTTGCTGGGGCTGTCACGTCACTCAGCAATGATTTGACTGAGTGACAGATGAATTAGTGTTGTGATTGGATAAATTATTGCTAGCACCCTGTGGCTACAGTAGAATGATAATCATGATTCTTGACTTAAGTGAGGGATTGAAATCATTCACTGGTTTCATTTTGCAAAGTATTCAGTCAGTGACACAGAATGAAAAGTGAAAAGAGAAATAAAAATAATATTTATAATGATTCTTGACTTAAGAAACAGATGAATTAATTGAGTGAGAAATGGATTAGAAAGTGACTGAGTTACAGACAGCATGTGAATTAGTCTGCAGTGAAGAGCTCTTATTAATTCTGACCTTAGGGCAATCAATAGGGGGTGCAGTGAAATATTGTGAGAGACTGAAGCCACTTACAGTGGTGGTGGAGAGGCCGTCTCGCCTCGACCTTCAACCTGAGGGAGGTTCGCGCGCTGTTTCCGTACTAATAGTGACCGGAAATCCCCGGTTTGGGGTCAGGGCTTAGGGCTTGGGGGGGGGGTGACTTAACCGGCTCAGAGTTTGCAATGAGAGTCAATATTTTGATTGATTTATTTCTTTCTTTGTTGATTTATATCTTTGTTTTTGTTGCTGGGGCTGTCACGTCACTCAGCAATGATTTGACTGAGTGACAGATGAATTAGTGTGTGATTGGATAAATTATTGCTAGCACCCTGTGGCTACAGTAGAATGATAATCATGATTCTTGACTTAAGTGAGGATTGAAATCATTCACTGGTTTCATTTTGCAAAGTATTCAGTCAGTGACACAGAATGAAAAGTGAAAAGAGAAATAAAAATAATATTTATAATGATTCTTGACTTAAGAAACAGATGAATTAATTGAGTGAGAAATGGATTAGAAAGTGACTGAGTTACAGACAGCATGTGAATTAGTCTGCAGTGAAGAGCTCTTATTAATTCTGACCTTAGGGCAATCAATAGGGGGTGCAGTGAAATATTGTGAGAGACTGAAGCCACTTACAGTGGTGGTGGAGAGGCCGTCTCGCCTCGACCTTCAACCTGAGGGAGGTTCGCGCGCTGTTTCTGTTTATAGACTGACATTTTTCCCTCCTCGCTTGAACTGGCTGGGGACAGTCTAAATGCTCATGGAATGAACATTTAGGCGGAGTTATGTCAGTATTTGCAGAAGATTCTACATGAGTGAAAAGCTTGTTCTCTTGTCGCATTTCAAAGTAGAGAGTAAACCCCTTCATTTCTAAGGGCCAGTGGAACAGTAGGTCAATGTCGTACAATGTCATATGTCATAAGAGACCCAAGGGCCTTTCCACTCACTTTCTGTCAAATCTTTAAAAAGATTTCCAGACAGTTATGTAATTAAACTGAGCAAAACAGCTCTTTTGCCAAATCTCAGACAGAGATTTCCAGGCAGTGTACAGAACAACACAGCTCTGTTTACATCTGAAAATACTGACAATACCTTTAAAGTAGAACTGCAAATTCTGCTTTCCTGGTGCTGATCTTGGTAGAGAGAGAGCTAATTTTTTTGCAATTGTGAGCAGATTTCCTTCAGGTTTTAGACAAGACATTTTTTTTACTTGTTCGCCTGTCAAATCTTTGCAAGATCTCCAGACAGGTTATACGCCTAGTGCACATGCACCAGATGCTTTGCAAACTGGCACATTTAATATTCTATAACTTACTTTCCTTAAGCAGCTCAGTCTATCATGATGTTACTTGAAAACAGTGTAACTAATTCTTTTTTCTCTGTTGTTCCAGCAAACTCTAGCTTACATGAAAAGTGTAGCGATTGCCCCTTCGGCTCCTCTTAGCGTCGGGGGGCATGATCGCAGGGCCTCTTTGATTCGTTGCAACTGCTCATTGGAGAACATCGATGTCCAGTAGGAAAGGTCATCAGCGTAGCAAATGAGCAGTTCCTCATTTGCTCTGATGTATCGCTTGGATTTAATCCAAACGTCTCCATTTCGTTTAACGAACTTGCAGTTGACGCGCTCATTTATGATGTTGGCAAACTTAGACCTCATCAAGGCTAATGGAAAGGAGCCATCATTACAGATGCGACCAAGGCCTGTCTCAAAGACATTTTCGTTTCCATTTACGTCGACTGAATAACCACTTCTCTGGACAGTGATCATATAGTCTCCCTGTCTCTGCCCGGTGGATCGACGGACGGGTGCTGTTGGTGCGTACGAACAGATGAAAGTGTCTGCTGGAATTGGCTTTACTGTAAACAAGCCGTCACCAGTAGGTACTCCGCCTATTGCGACGCATCTGCTCGGTCGCACTTGAAGATGGCCCTCTGCCGTTCTGACAGGTGTGTAATGGTTCCTTGTACATCCATCCCTGTAAAAAAAGAAAACAATACAGAATTACAGAGTGAGATAGATAGATAGATTATTAAAAATGCTTCGCAGCCAGAAGACTGAATTACGCAATTATTTACAAATAAAACCGTCTACATGCAATCTATATATACAACTAATTACAAAAAATATATTAAAATTAATATGAACATTACTATGAAAATATGTAGTGAGCGATTGATAATAGTTGTAGAGAAACTTCTCAGTTTATTTTTCATAAAAAAGAGATCTAATCCAAGTACCCAAGTGAAATGATTTGAAACAAGCAAGCTTTTCAAATAAAAGCGCGACAGGAATGAGTAACGCCGTCAGACGACTAAAAATGTTCTTCGGAAATGCATGTGGCTTTTATGTTTCTCTTTCTCCTTTCAGAAAAGCAAAAGGCCGTCCCGTTACAAACCTGTCAATGTCAATGTAGACTCCATACACTGCACTCGTGGAACTACGAGGCGTGTTAAGATGCGTTGTCGCCATCTGTCTGGTAAAAGAATAAACTTTCTTCTTCAGTGCTCTCTCGTGCCACGGAAGAAGACCAACAATGCGGTTTTCGCCCATAATCCAGTCAGGATATCCTTGAAGCCGCAAGCGTTCGACGTCGACAGTTGCGAACTGCGACAAATCGACGTCCTCAGATGTGTCAACGGCACTTCCAATAACATGGTTTTTGGACAAACCACAGTACAGAGGACCTATCTGATTTTCTTTGGCCACCCTTTGAAGTCGCAGCATTCGTTTGTCGTGGCAAAATCGTGTGAAGACATGGCAATGCCCACTAAGAACAAGCAAGGCATTTAGACTGAGGTAGAAGGGCCTCTCGGGAGTTGCCAGTCTTGGATCAGCGGAAGACATTAAGACCTCCGTTTCGTCTGCCTCAAGGCCATCACAATTCAGGATTACAGCATCAAGAATACGTAGTTCACGATCTGAAGGTCTTCTCAGAAACTTGAACCAGTATTCCTTCAACGGTCTTCCGTAGTAATCCTTCGGCTCAGCTCTTCCAAATCGGGGTAGCTGGTAGTGGAACTGTGCTGTGCCTTTGCGAACGAAGAGGTCCAAGAAGAACTGCACTCCGAGCAGAGACCAATGGCCTTTAAACTGCTTTATAACTTGTCCTGTGTCTTCGTTCTTTAAGTAGTGGACAGCATACAGCTCGGGCGCGTCGATACGATTTAACCTCGTGTAGGTTGCGTTGTCCAAGGGCGTATTCATGGAAGGATCTACCCCCAGAATGATACCGTCACCATCGTTTACAACAACAGTTGCCAGGTCGATTGGTAGTGACAAAGACAAGGCAGCTCTTCCCTGCGGGACAGAATGATCGTACGCACTTTGATCGAGGTATGCGGTGTGAAGCTCCTCGTCAACCTCGCCTGATCGATGTAATTCATCTGGGACAGTATCCAGCGCCTTTCTTACGGTGTTGCTGGCAAGATGACTCACAGGTTCATTTGAAAACGCCAGAATTGGAAAGTGCTCGAGGTTGCGATGTACATTCATAGCGTCCATCATTGAAGACGACGAAGAGCCAATTTCAACTTTCTGGTCTAGGATCTCGGTTAATTTTGGTTTTCTAGACTGCGAATTGCCGTCGTCTCCGCCCTCTTCCTCGAGTGGCATCCTCTTCAATGCTGAACAGAGAAGCTTTCCAACTTCTGCTGTTTGCTGCAACGTAAGCTGGAATCTCTGCTGAATTGCTAGGCGCAACTTCAGGATAACCTAGTTAGAAGAGAAATAACATGCATTTGAATACATTTATGATAATGAAAGTACAGTCACGGGGAAAAATACTACAACAAACAAGTGCAATTTACAATTGTCTGTGAAATCTCGGTTTCCTTTGTGGGTGAGGGGGGGGGGAGGGCTTTCAAACAAACACGGTGGTGGACCCCCCACGAAAACATCTCGGAAACGAGCCTAGTGACTAACATTTCGATGAATACTTCACTAAGAGGTAAGCGCGGTCACTATACAGTTCTTATAATCTGCTTTACCTCATGGATGTTACGAAAAAGCCCATTCAGCACGTGGCATTTTTTTTTTTCACGCTTTCTCCTAGAATCCCTTATTTCAGCTTCATAATTTCTTAACGTTGTAGTTAATTTTTTTCTCAGGTAATGTTTAGCTTTCTTTTGTTGTTATGGATGTTTCCCTTTGTTTTACACGCATTACCATTCATAACAACAAAACAAAGCAACAACATTACTACCTCTGGTTCCTCTATGTCCTCGTCGTTTTCATCCACTTCTAGGACATATTGAGATAACTCGGCAGCCTCGTCCTCTGAAAACCTTATAATGCTATCAGGAGACACTGCAGCATTGAAACTGCAACCACCAACGTACTCCAACATGAACCTAGCTTTTTCCATATCGCTGTTACAGGAGCGTAGTTTTTGTAGCAAATACTTCAAGTGCCGATTGGGCGGGTTGTTTGCCGGCACTTGGTCTGCCTGAAGGTGTTCACTCCCTTGCGAGGAGGGAACTCTCCCTTGAAAGGCTGGAACACTCCCTTGCGAGTCGGGGAAACTCTGTTGCGAGGCTGGGTCGACACTCTCTTGCGTGGCGGGGACTGGTTCTTCATTTCTTTCACTGGCTCTTTGAGCATTTCTCCCGCTCAACTTACTCTTAACGCGCCTTGTACGCCTTTGAACAAGCCTTCGCTTGGGACGATTTTGACCACTGGTGCCAGCTTCTTGACTGTTGTTATCATCAGCATCGTGATCTGCACCAAGATCAGCGTCGTCTCCATCATCGTCGTCAACAATGTCAGTAGGGAGACACACTTCTCGACTTCTAATGCCTGCTCCTGTCGAAAATGTATATTATTAAGACAGAAGGTAAGTCCATTATTAAGGAACCGTTCGTTATTTATTGGGTTTTTCAGCCGCTTCTCTTCTCCATTCCTCTCGCGGCTTCGCCGCCAAGACTTTTGGCCCCGCGCGACCAAAACCGCCAGCTACACGGGCTAGAGGGGGTATGATTTTCATATTATTCATATTGTTGTTGTAGTTGTCACGATAACGGTGATAATGATTATGATGTGGCAGGGAAGAGAAAAAGAGAAAAAAGAAAAAAAATTTGAGAATAATTTTCTTAAATTTCTATTAATGGAAAATTTCTTAAAGAACCTATGAAGTACATGTACGAATTATGAAGTCCACCTTTTATTGTGACAGTCATCACAACTTGTAGCACTTTTTTCCACCTGGAATATGTGACTCTCATGAGCTTTTCTTTATCGAAATAATTCAACCACTTGGATTTACTGTGCAATTTTAATAGGGTTAAAACTTTAACAGTTGTTCCGTTTAATGATGTTGCAATCGAGTAATATGTATATGGTTGGTTAACATTTGTCAGCAATCTCGTGGCAAACATTTTCCCATAAATAACGAACGGTCCTTAATAATGGTCATAGGGCTGAATGGTGTCCAGTTCAAGCTGTAATCATGCGAGTGATCAACAAATCTTGTCAGGCGAGGCGGGATTCCGATTTGTTACGGCACGAGTATGATTACACTGGTACAGTCCGAATTGGACGACACCAAGTCCTGCAACCAATTAATCATAACCATTACATTTTCCGAGAAATGGCTATTAATACCGTTCTTACAATAAGATAATTACATTTTTGGACAAAGATAGAGAATAACTTGAAAAAAGGCTTAAACCATATATTTAGTAAACAGCTAGACACGATAAGTCAAACGAATATGATATTAGCTAAAAAATGGAATTACACTCTTTTTTTATAAGAACCTTTTTTATAAGAACGTTGAGGCTGAGTTTTCTCTAAAATTTAAGAACATTCTAACAACATTACCCAGGCTGAGAGTCAGTTAAGAACAATTTTCATTCCGACCAAATGTTTTTAAATGAACAGCATAAAAACGGATAAAATAATACCTGTAAAAATTCAGTCTATATTGTCCAATTAACCCAAATAAAAGGTGCCTTGGTCACGTCCGCATAGATTTATTGAAATACTATAAGGCCCAGTTCAGACGCCGAACTTTTCATGAGCCGAACTTAATTCAAATTAAGGCCAGCCCAAATCACAAAAATCCCGCCTTTTGATTCAGACGCCGAACTTAATATGAAAATTTCGACGTCTGAATCAAACCGTTCCAAAGCCGAAATTCCCGGCTGAGCCGTTCCAAATTGAAGCAGCCGTTCTCAACTGATTCAGACGCGGAACTTTTCATGAGCCGAACCTAATGCATAAATTATTATGAAGTATTTCAAATGCCCCTTCCGCCATGTTTACACTTTACCTGAAAAGCGCTGACATTTCGATTTCTTTTGCATCAGGTGAACTAAGTTCGGCTAATTAAGTTCGGTGAATTAGACGTTCTTATATAAAAAAAGAGTGTATGTCAAATCAAGAATTTATCTCTATAGATCTCAAACTCTATTAGATTTGATCGGTGCAAACAATACCTTCTGCAACTGTGGAGGTACTCGGCGATCTCGCAGCCGGGCGATCGGTTGGTTCTTCCACTATGAGACCTGCGCTCATGCCAATTTCTCGAATTGTCGAAGCACAGTTCTCAACCACAGGGTGGACCCTGGCAGATAATGAAGATAAGTCATCTTCGTAGCTTAAAAGTTGCAGAACTAAACGCTTTGGAATATTAACGTATTCCTCCATTTTCGTGCATCAAATGCAACGTCCGTTACAAATTTTGGAGAAAGACTGGACAAATTTGAATAGCGGAAGTGTCCAATGACGTAAGTGTCCGGCGCCTTTCCTGAAGCTCAATACAGGAGCACATTATGAAGGCATAATTGCCACCATGAAAAGGGTTTTATAAGGGCAGAATCCTAAAGAGTAGGCCGAGTGGCGCGAGTTTTGGCAACACAGTTGTCTCTAAAAACAGATGACGACTGCCGAATTCGTTTCGGAGATGTTAGATGCTTGATTAGGCTTCCAATTGAAAATTTTCTGCGATCAAAAATGCAGTGTACTGTGGAGCCTGTAATGGCTTTGAATACCGCAAGAAAGACGGGTTCTTGTATAATTTTGCCATACTGGAGTTAGAAAAATCGTGAAGGTTAATCAACGGGGAGATCCGATTTAAACTGGAGCAAATACTGCAATTCAAATCTTCCGTGTACCAGCGGCACTTTTTTGGAGAAACTGCGAGACTGAAAATTCTACAAATCTACAGGCGTGAATGGGATCTCTTCAGTAGAAAAAAGTAACCTTCACATTTTTGTAAAATTCAGTATGACAGTGGTTAAGCAGTTGCTTTTGACGCTGAATGGACAACAAGAAAATCTTCTCTCCAACAAACAGTAATATTTAATACCAACTTAGCAACAACGCAACGCAACACAACTATAACGCAACGCAACACAACTATAACGCAACACTGTTTTTACAATAATCCTGCTTCTATTTTTAAACTAGAAGTACAGAAAAATAAAGCTTGTGTAAAAACCAGATTAGTTTTTGTACCGTCTTATTTTTTGTTCCATACAAATGGCTCGCAACGGCTTCGTTCTGCCATCATCATAAACAGAAACCAACAGCGCAAAGAATTGCAATAAACAAAAAATAACGAAATATTACCACTATATTTTACTTTCAGTTCAACAGTTGTTAAATCGGCTAATGCTCTTTTCACACCGAGTAGAAAACATGTCGAAAGGTTCTTTTCTTACAGTAGATTTGCATTTGCTGTCCTCGCAGACTTACATACTGACGTTTGCTTCGCTTCAGTTCGATTAAACGCATGAAATCGATATCACAGCTACATGCAAAATTCAGTCTTGCATTTTCCTGCCAATAAGTTTGATTTTGTAACTCCAAGTTTGACTGGACACGTTTAGTCGGTGTGAATGGGGCATTTGCAGCTTACATTATAGGCTTTCACCATTTTTACTTTCCCTACTTAAAGGTTCCCGCGGACTTAAGTTTCTTTAATCTCAGCATTCCATCACGAATAGGACGGGTAACAGACGTCGCTACTTAGTGATTGAAAACGCTGAACTTAAAGAAATATAAAAGGCTCCCCTGGTTCTTTCTATCCATTAAGCTCAGCCTTCTATCGAAAATAGGACAGGTAACAGACATCGCTATTTAATGATTGAGAGGGCTGAGCTTACGTACCTAACTTATGGTGTCTATCACATCTCTGGTTGACAATATATTTCCACTTATGTCCAGAAATACACCTAACCCTAAATTTCAGTACTTTATATGTAAGGCAGGCCTTTTTGTCATTGTCACATGACTTCATGTTTGAGAGAATTATTTATTTTAGGGTGGGGGATACCTTGCAATGTCTATCATACACCTCATAAGCGTGCATTTCTGGACATATCTCATAATATTTACGATGAAGGATAACCAATTTTTTCTCTCAAAACCCGCGGTCTATCTATCTTGTCGGTATTGCCGACGGAATTGAGACCATCCCGGGGGTGGGGGTGGGGTGGGGTGAGGATTGAGAAACATTTCGTCAAATTCATCATCCCAGGCGGTAGGCGGAGGGGGTAGGGGTGGATAAGTAACCGACTCAAAACAAAACAAATTGGTACCCCTAGGGACTGGTTGGGAGATATTATACGGAGTGATCTTTGTTCGACAATGTGGACAACAATCCCTCAAGTTCCCAATGGCGTATCGGAAACACGAGAGAAGACATTCCTCGTGAATTCGATACCTACAACATGGTAATGGTTTAGAAGGGGTGTCCTCAGGGGTATAACAAATTAAGCATTTGGAGGCAAGGAACTCTTCGAGGCGTTCTCGCGCGCGCTTGGAACGTTTACGGTGTCGACGTGGCATTGTCACAAGGTTTTAGAGAAGTCTGTCTGAAAAAAAAAATTGGGGAAAAGAAAAAAAAAACCCTTAAGAATACGATGGTGTACACGTGAAAAGAAATGAAAAGATAAGTTCTATTGTATATAATCATGCGCGCAGCTTTACTAATTTTCCTTACTTTGTTACGAGCAGGGTTCCGCTCAAGTTAGTAAGTAAAATCATAATAAAATGCGGCACGCACCCTCGAAAATCTCACCCTCCCTGACGAGTAGGTATAGGTTCTAGCAAAGTTCCTGTAACGTTTAAAGCTGTGAAATTTGCGTTTTACGTCGCGATAACTGCGAAACGTCTTCAATAGGCTATGGAAGCACGGGTAGTCAACACCTTGCGAAAAGTACGCGGCCGTTTCAAAAAAACCGTTTCTGTGGAGCTCGAAGGCAAAGATGGGCAGGCTTTCTGACTTCAGAACCTCATCGAGTGGCATCAGATTAGCTAGAAAGGCATGGACGACATTGGGTTTGATTAATAAGTACCCACAGAGCCTCACTAATGAAACTAAATCATCTGCGAAGGAGAGATATCTTCGTTTCCATTCCAACATATCAAAAAGTAGGTCTACAGAGTGTGTTTCGAACATGTTTGGCAGACACAGGTAATTTTGGCTGTGCTGTTTGTTACATAGCTTGCAGGTGCGCACGCCAGGGCTTTGCCTGAGAAACGCACAGTAAAAATCACTCGAAAAGGAGAGGAAACTAATTGATAGTGAACGAGAATAGTTCGTGGAAGGCAAGGAAATGATAACCCTTTTATCGCTGACGATAAATTCTTCGTAGAGTTGTATTAGCAGGCCCATTTCTTTCAAAACTTCAAACAACAGTTCATCCGCAATCAAGGAGGTCGCCCCTGCCATCTGGTAACATGAACAACAACAAAAGCAATTTCACTTAAGGCGCCTCAAGTTAACTTCTTGAGAAACTATTATTACTTGTTAACTTGGCGGTGAATGTCGGTTTTGGGAGTCCTAAGTTCGTAAACGCCATTTGAGTGAAGATATACAACATCAATTGGAAATATAAGGGCGTTTACCGATTCTGTATAGCTCTTTCCCGCACTCAGTTTAAATTTTCCCTGCTCTATTTCCGAAAACTCGGCTAGGTAAGCGGTTCTCTGATCTTCGGACAGTCGCAAAACCTTGGCCACAAAAACTTCGGGATCATTCTTAGTAGAGTTAGCTGCGACTAGTGACACAAAATCTCCGGGGACGGGCAAATACTCAATGCGACCCTCTTCATCTTCGTCACCGAGCACTTGAATTGCGTCTTGCTCTAAGCTTCGAGAAGCGACAGAGCTCAACAGCCCGAGCGCTCTACATTTTTTCTGAGCTAACGGACGTTCATCATAACATCGCTTTTGCGTTCTAACCGAATGCTTCATTAATGTCGCAAATGATTCTCGAAGTGACAAATCACTACTTTGAGGCAAAGTCAAAAAGTAGTTTACAACCGCCTTCCTAAGATCGATTGTGGTTAATTTTAAAGACAAATACTTTTCGAATAGGGCCGAAATGTAATTGTTGTACGATGCATGCGTGAAAGGATCGCCTCTGGAGTTAACGAAGAAAAAATCGTGTTCCTTGCCATTGAGCAATAAGGGCCTCATTTTAGTAACATATAATTGCAAGTAATATGTAAGGAAGCTTAAAGGTGTCAAGTCAGTCCTATTTGGGCCATACGTTGGTCTGGTTTTATAGGCATCTTCAAACAAGGTGACACTCTCGTCTTCTGCGAAGCAGATGAAGTTTTGATTCTTACACTCCTCTTCACATTGATTTTTATAAATACGGAGTGTAATGTATTCTTTCGCTCGCCCAGGGTTAGCTGCGCAGTAAAGGAGCAGTAAGCATAAATTCATGCAACTTCTAGCTTGGGCTGGGCCAGTTTTTTCGTTTACTTCCCATTTCAGCTCTCTGCAAAGTTCCAGCAACTCTGAGTAAACAACTTTCTCTACTTGAGGCTTTTTTGCCAAATCATCTACTCGTTCTTTTCTCGAGATACGCTCTAGTTGTCTCTGAATGGTTCTTAATCTTTCCAGTGACTCATTGAAATCCTCTTTTTCCTTGTTTCCGTGTGAATTTAGAGGTACTTTCGCCACATTAATGAAAGCTGTCATGTAACGACTGCAAGTTATTGGCTTGACACATCGTGTGTCCATCATGTAGTGAACAAATTCTTGGATGGTTTGTGCATCTGCGCAGCGAGACAATTCAGGCTCAACTTTTTTTACATTTTTCAAAAACCAAAGGAATCTACAGATTCTTTCAAGCATTTTGTCAATTGTACTACTTTGCAAGGGACCGCCTTCACGGTCGAAATTGAGCTCTAGAGAATAAAATCTTCGTATCTCAGAAAATTCAGAGCGGAGCGTTGGTGACATTTCTTCATGGCTTAAACTGTCAGGCTTCCCTTTCTTTTCACTGACTGACGCGGCTTTAGAGGGAGACCCTTCACCCAGCGCATTTTCACTCGCGAGTTTTAGAGGCTCTGGTTCACTATTCAAAGAAATGTCGCTTTTTTGTTGTCTCGATGGACTTTCTTCGCAGCCACTCGAAACGGCAAGGTGTTCACCGCCTGCGCTTTCATCGAACGTTTCGAACCGTTCGCGTTCATTTTTGGTTAGGGTGCTACAAGTATCAACCTTCCCCTGCCTAAATCTACCTTCAAAGCGGGGCCAAGACACAAATTGGAAATTAGCTGGCAAGAAACTGCTGGCTGCCAAATTATCCGCGCTAAAGGGAAATTGGTACCCAAAGTTCGGCATTTGACTCTCCGCTAGTCTTGAATTTAGCAGCATCCCATGGAGTCGTAAAATATTTTGTTCGCTTATTAACCTGAAAGGCCCCGTTTGAGATGTGAGAAACTTTTCGAGAGTAGCGGTCTCCTCTGCATTACTCATAACAAATTCTATACCAAGATATTGTACAGCATTATTTAAATAATCCTCCCCAATATTGGAGAACAACTTTGTTCTCGCCTCTGTAAAAGAGTGAAAAAGTTCTTTACCCCGTCTTATTACGGTGAGATTGCCAAACACAGCTGCCATTTTCGAGCCCAGATACTATAATATATTAAATGTCGTCTCGTTTAAGTGAAAACTAATACTAAAATTTCCAAGTACGTAAAGGCACGTCAGTTCCACTGAGAGGTTTTCTCTTCCAAGGGGCGTGATCTAGTTACGCGATCAGACAGCATTCTTCCTTACCAGTTCTCCCGGATTCACGTCTAAACGAATGGATTAGAGCAGCGAGGATGCCTGCCAAGAAAATAGAAGGAGAAATAAGTTATGCGTTACCTTCCCAATAACATACAATACAGTTATCAGTTAATGTGGGGGCAACACCTCATTGCTTGTTCTATCCTCTAGATTGAAAAAATAAAAAAGGGTTCTAATGCCTTATAAAATGAATCTCCCAAGGCTAAACGACAGTACAATGAATTGCGGCTTCCAATTTCAGACAATTATGAATCCTAGCAAGACGTCCTGTACCCTAACCCTAACCCTAACCCTAAGCCTAAACCCTAACCCAACCCTAACGTAACCCTCAAGCTAACCCCTACCGTGAAACTAAACCCTGAATAGAAGCCCGGGATTCATCAACCCTAACCCTAAACCCTGACCGTAACCCTAAAATTTAGAGTTAGGGTTATTCCGGGTTTTATTTAACCCTGAATTAAGAACGCGGGGTTTGTGGAAAACTGACCCCTAAAATTTAGGTTGCTCAATAGGTTTAAAGTAACCTGGGTTTAAATCAACCCCGGATTGAAACCTTGGGTTCTTTCGAAAATGAAACCCTACCATTTGGTTTGCGTCAAAGACTGAACTCTACTAGGGGCAACCCTCATTTAAAAACTAGGGTTAGGTTAAGGGGCTGCCCAATCTCATTGGGTCCCCTGCCAATTGACAGCTAGCTAACGTCGGTACATCACATGACGTCAAGCGTTTCAATATTCTCCGCACAGGGAAAGGTTTTAAATTTTCGGACTCACCAATCTCTTTAGTGGACAGATCTTGACATGGAAACAAAATTGAGGCGTGTTGAAATTATTCTACTGGAAAGAAAAAGAAATAAACAATTACTATCGTCGTATCGCGTTTAGTTTCACATGTTTCACATGTTTAGTTTCACGCGTTTAGTTTCACATGTTATATCCTTAATTCTCATGACTTCAGCGGGTTGAATAAGCATTGATATTAAACGTCCCTGCACAGGGAAAGGTTTTAAGTTTTAGGACTCACCAATTCCTTGAGTAGACATATCTGGACATGGAAACAAAATTGAGGCGTGTTGAAATTATTCTACTGGAAAGAAAAAGAAATAAAGAATTAGTATCGTCGTATCGCGTTTAGCAATTAGTTCATTTGCACGTTCCACATCGACGAAAGACCAGTTCATAGTCTGACTCCTTTAGACTCTACCAGATTGACGCTTTCACCCTTAATATCCAAACCAAATTCTCCTATCTTGTCCCCACACTTTCCTTATAAAAGTACTGGAGAGCAGTTATTAAAATATCAAGAAAATAATTCACCTTGGTTGATCATATCCTTAATTCTCATGACTTCAGCGGGTTGAAAAAGTATTGACATTAAACGTCCCCGCACAGGGAAAGGTTAAAGGTTTGACTCACCAATTCGTTCTTCACATGGGAACAAAATTCAGGCCTGTTGAAATTTTCTACTGGAAGGAAAAACGAATAAACAATTAGTATCTTCGTATCGCGTTTAGTTTCACATGTTACATCAATTAATGGGCAGTTCAGCAAAGACAGAATCGAAGATTTGACTTACCAATTGGTTGCGTCAGAGTTCTCCCAAACAAAACTAGCTCAGGCATGGTGGTGAAAGATACAAGCTTCTATAAGTTAAGGTAAGGAAAAAAATACAACAATTAGTTCATCTGCACGTTCCACATCGACGAAAGGTCAGTTCATATTCTTTACTTTAGAATCTAACAGATTAACTGGGCCCAGATTCGTGTTTGCCTTTAAGGCGTTGTCACCTAGCTGTGATGTTACTTTGAATGGCCAAAAAGCGCATTTGCATGTCAAATATATAAGTGAGGAGTTTCGACCAAAACACAGAGTCAGAGAAATCTCCCTTAACCCTGACTGCACCTACGACTTCTGGAATGCTAGAAAAGCCTTTGATTAGAATGGAAATTAAACTCACCTAACCGTGGCGTTTCTGAAGGACGCTGCCTGAGTCACGTTCTGACCTGCAAAGAATAGTTAGGCGCCTACAGTTAGGAGAAGTTTAAAGCGAGTTAAGAAAATACCGAGAAATTATATATCTTGTGGTTTATAGGTCGAGAATATAACTTTACTTACCACTTTTCCACCAACGAGGCCTCTGCACAATGAGGACTTGGATGTCCAAGCGCGAATTTAAAGATAATGTTCAGGACAAAACAAACGCTGATTGGTCAGCGTAAACAATAGGACGCTGTTTCCCGCTGTTAACGTAACACAGATAAGCGCAGACGTTTACAACCTGCTTAGGACATTAAATACACTGCTTTCCTGGAGAAACATGAAAATCAGCAATAGATTTTTTTTATTCGCCATGGAAATTGCGCATTTGCTTATCTTGCCAATGACCAGAAAGATTTTGCTGGTTTTAAAACCCAGGCCAAGTTTTTCGACCTCACACATTGTGTAGATCGGGTTCCGGTTACGCTTGGTGCTAATCTAATCATCCCAAAAATGAACCGTGCACCTTTTGTAGTGCCGCTCAGTTCAGTTCCAAAGTACGATGTTATTTAAGTAGAGGCAATTAACACCTCGACAAATTCAAGTTCTAAAATACAGTGGACTTTTCCTCCACATTTACTGTAAAAAGTATCTTTATTGAATGGGCACCTCCATTAAGCGCACGCGGACACCTTAAACTTGACTCAAGTTTAATGTTAAAAACCTGTATTAAACGGACACTGCAAAAAGGATGCATGTTCTCTTGTCCACATCTTAATAGATCGGCCATTTAACTTTGCCGACAAAAGAACTGTCACATCTTTGAGATGTACATGCTTAACAAACAGGAGATAATTATCTCTCTCTTGGCTCCCTGATTTTAAACACAAAGACTGAATCAGTCACGAATTAATCAAAATAAGTTTTCAGGCACTTTTTGTCGCTTTGAATTGATAGAGTTTACTGTAGCCTACTGCTAGTCTCCTTCGCAGCCGTCGTTTGGGCTCGTCGAGCGCGTTGCGTGACGAGCCCAAACAACGGCTGCGAAGGAGACTAGCCTACTGCATGAACCGCATAAATGCATGCGACAATTTTATTATTCGGTTTTGTTTCTACTGAACATTTATTCTTGTTTGATTGTGTGAACCTTCACTACAGTTAGATTAAAATCCCGCTTTACGTCTTGTGATAAAGCAAATGATCACCGCCAATACAGAGTTATCGTACGATGACGGGAATGGTATTCAGTGGTATTTGACGCTTTCAAGTCCTTTTAGTACTGATTGAATATCAATATGACCTTTTCTAGACGAATTCTGGGGGAACCTGCTGTAAGAATTCATCGATTGATTGCACATGATTTCAGCGGAGACCCTGTATTGAGCTAGCAAGGGTAAAGAGGGTGTCCCATGGCTAAATACAGGTTTCGCGTACATCAGTTGTACCTCGGCAATTAGGTGAATTTATTGTTATCGCCCCCGCCCCCCCCCCCTCCCCCTTCCAAACAACAAACAAATCATATTTCCTGGTAGCACTTCGCTAGCTCTCGTTGATTTAACAGCGCAGATTTAAGGTGCGCACCCATTGATTAAAGGGGTGGCGAATGGTCCATCAAAAACTAAGGGTCTCGCAAAATTTTTTCCGAATTTCACGAGTCTCGCATTCTCGTTTTCTAGCGGTTATGTGCGTCTCGCAGTCTCGATTTTTTGCAAGGCATTTAAACACTTTAAAGTCTCGGTCTCGCAGTTTAGAGAGTCAAAATGTCTCGGGCTCGCAAAAAGAAAAACGCTCGTCTCGCCGTCTCGCAAACTCTCGCATTTACCATTCGCCGCCTTGACAAATTCGAAGATTTCGCGTCAGCCGTCACACCCGATCCCCTCTACACCCCGCTGAGGCAAGATTTTGTTAAAAACATGGCGGTCACGCTTCGGAGTTAAAATCGCGTCCAGCCAGCAGCGCAGGCGACACTTACGGCTACGATTTAAACATATGTCATTCGGCAATGTATCAACTTTTAATTTTTGCGGTTTATTTGGAAGAATATCCAGGTCAGCACGAACTAGGACCAATGTACAAGAGGTTTAGAGTGTTTCAGTCAATGTTGCGCAGCGTTGTCATGACTACAGCTCTTCGTCTGTCGTCGGGTCCGGATTGCTCACTGATGCAGTGCCGAGAATCTCCGAGAATAGACGAATAGCGCCCGTAAAAACAGGAATTTCTGTTTTTACGGGCGAAAAAATCTCATTTCCATGTTGCCGGACAATCTGGGAGCAAACAAAAATGTGCCTTGACCACCCCTCCCCACGAGCAAAAGTGACAAGAGTGGAAAGTGGCTTTGACGCGCTCTGAAGGGCTGTGAAAAAGCAGGAAAAAAGCGACAGAAATCGCCTCAGCAGGTACTGTTCTTACCCAGAGTACTGTGTTTGGGGGTTAAATTAGACTGCATTATGGCGTCCCTGGTGAAATGTCTTTCTTTCTGCGCATTTTAGGGGCCGGAATTGCGCCGATCGATCGGTCGAAGTGAGAGATTTCCCGGGCATTGAACATTACAGAGCAATAGATGACAAGCTACAGAGCACTAGAAGATAAGTGAGGTCTTTTGGCTGCTGGCTGCTCATTAAAATTGTTTTGGTGAGTGCACGTGTGTGTCTGTTTTTCTTTTTCGCCAAAGTACATTGATATTACTAGTGCGGCTATGGACGCCATATTGCACGTGGGCCGTCAGCTGTGTTTTGCCCGCGAGTCACGCAGAAAAGTTAAATTGTACCGCCAAGTAGAATTGTCATGACAACTTCCGAAAATTCATTATTTATTTATATTTTTTTGGGTTAAGGTCAGTTGTAGAGTTCTGCTTTGAAAAAAAAAATGAAATGGATTACAAAGTGACTTTGAGTTACAGACAGCATGTGAATTAGTCTGCAGTGAAGAGCTCTTATTAATTCTGACCTTAGGGCAATCAATAGGGGGTGCAGTGAAATATTGTGAGAGACTGAAGCCACTTACAGTGGTGGTGGAGAGGCCGTCTCGCCTCGACCTTCAACCTGAGGGAGGTTCGCGCGCTGTTTCCGTACTAATAGTGACCGGAAATCCCCGGTTTGGGGTCAGGGCTTAGGGCTTGGGGGGGGGGGGGGGGGTGACTTAACCGGCTCAGAGTTTGCAATGAGAGTCAATATTTTGATTGATTTATTTCTTTCTTTGTTGATTTATATCTTTGTTTTTGTTGCTGGGGCTGTCACGTCACTCAGCAATGATTTGACTGAGTGACAGATGAATTAGTGTTGTGATTGGATAAATTATTGCTAGCACCCTGTGGCTACAGTAGAATGATAATCATGATTCTTGACTTAAGTGAGGGATTGAAATCATTCACTGGTTTCATTTTGCAAAGTATTCAGTCAGTGACACAGAATGAAAAGTGAAAAGAGAAATAAAAATAATATTTATAATGATTCTTGACTTAAGAAACAGATGAATTAATTGAGTAAGAAATGGATTACAAAGTGACTTTGAGTTACAGACAGCATGTGAATTAGTCTGCAGTGAAGAGCTCTTATTAATTCTGACCTTAGGGCAATCAATAGGGGGTGCAGTGAAATATTGTGAGAGACTGAAGCCACTTACAGTGGTGGTGGAGAGGCCGTCTCGCCTCGACCTTCAACCTGAGGGAGGTTCGCGCGCTGTTTCCGTACTAATAGTGACCGGAAATCCCCAGTTTGGGGTCAGGGCTTAGGGCTTAGGGGGGGTGACTTAACCGGCTCAGAGTTTGCAATGAGAGTCAATATTTTGATTGATTTATTTCTTTCTTTGTTGATTTATATCTTTGTTTTTGTTGCTGGGGCTGTCACGTCACTCAGCAATGATTTGACTGAGTGACAGATGAATTAGTGTTGTGATTGGATAAATTATTGCTAGCACCCTGTGGCTACAGTAGAATGATAATCATGATTCTTGACTTAAGTGAGGGATTGAAATCATTCACTGGTTTCATTTTGCAAAGTATTCAGTCAGTGACACAGAATGAAAAGTGAAAAGAGAAATAAAAATAATATTTATAATGATTCTTGACTTAAGAAACAGATGAATTAATTGAGTAAGAAATGGATTACAAAGTGACTTTGAGTTACAGACAGCATGTGAATTAGTCTGCAGTGAAGAGCTCTTATTAATTCTGACCTTAGGGCAATCAATAGGGGTGCAGTGAAATATTGTGAGAGACTGAAGCCACTTACAGTGGTGGTGGAGAGGCCGTCTCGCCTCGACCTTCAACCTGAGGGAGGTTCGCGCGCTGTTTCCGTACTAATAGTGACCGGAAATCCCCGGTTTGGGGTCAGGGCTTAGGGCTTGGGGGGGGGGGGTGACTTAACCGGCTCAGAGTTTGCAATGAGAGTCAATATTTTGATTGATTTATTTCTTTCTTTGTTGATTTATATCTTTGTTTTTGTTGCTGGGGCTGTCACGTCACTCAACAATGATTTGACTGAGTGACAGATGAATTAGTGTTGTGATTGGATAAATTATTGCTAGCACCCTGTGGCTACAGTAGAATGATAATCATGATTCTTGACTTAAGTGAGGGATTGAAATCATTCACTGGTTTCATTTTGCAAAGTATTCAGTCAGTGACACAGAATGAAAAGTGAAAAGAGAAATAAAAATAATATTTATAATGATTCTTGACTTAAGAAACAGATGAATTAATTGAGTGAGAAATGGATTAGAAAGTGACTGAGTTACAGACAGCATGTGAATTAGTCTGCAGTTAAGAGCTCTTATTAATTCTGACCTTAGGGCAATCAATAGGGGGTGCAGTGAAATATTGTGAGAGACTGAAGCCACTTACAGTGGTGGTGGAGAGGCCGTCTCGCCTCGACCTTCAACCTGAGGGAGGTTCGCGCGCTGTTTCCGTACTAATAGTGACCGGAAATCCCCGGTTTGGGGTCAGGGCTTAGGGCTTAGGGGGGGTGACTTAACCGGCTCAGAGTTTGCAATGAGAGTCAATATTTTGATTGATTTATTTCTTTCTTTGTTGATTTATATCTTTGTTTTTGTTGCTGGGGCTGTCACGTCACTCAGCAATGATTTGACTGAGTGACAGATGAATTAGTGTTGTGATTGGATAAATTATTGCTAGCACCCTGTGGCTACAGTAGAATGATAATCATGATTCTTGACTTAAGTGAGGGATTGAAATCATTCACTGGTTTCATTTTGCAAAGTATTCAGTCAGTGACACAGAATGAAAAGTGAAAAGAGAAATAAAAATAATATTTATAATGATTCTTGACTTAAGAAACAGATGAATTAATTGAGTGAGAAATGGATTAGAAAGTGACTGAGTTACAGACAGCATGTGAATTAGTCTGCAGTGAAGAGCTCTTATTAATTCTGACCTTAGGGCAATCAATAGGGGGTGCAGTGAAATATTGTGAGAGACTGAAGCCACTTACAGTGGTGGTGGAGAGGCCGTCTCGCCTCGACCTTCAACCTGAGGGAGGTTCGCGCGCTGTTTCCGTACTAATAGTGACCGGAAATCCCCAGTTTGGGGTCAGGGCTTAGGGCTTAGGGGGGGTGACTTAACCGGCTCAGAGTTTGCAATGAGAGTCAATATTTTGATTGATTTATTTCTTTCTTTGTTGATTTATATCTTTGTTTTGTTGCTGGGGCTGTCACGTCACTCAGCAATGATTTGACTGGAGTGACAGATGAATTAGTGTTGTGATTGGATAAATTATTGCTAGCACCCTGTGGCTACAGTAGAATGATAATCATGATTCTTGACTTAAGTGAGGGATTGAAATCATTCACTGGTTTCATTTTGCAAAGTATTCAGTCAGTGACACAGAATGAAAAGTGAAAAGAGAAATAAAATAATATTTATAATGATTCTTGACTTAAGAAACAGATGAATTAATTGAGTAAGAAATGGATTACAAAGTGACTTTGAGTTACAGACAGCATGTGAATTAGTCTGCAGTGAAGAGCTCTTATTAATTCTGACCTTAGGGCAATCAATAGGGGGTGCAGTGAAATATTGTGAGAGACTGAAGCCACTTACAGTGGTGGTGGAGAGGCCGTCTCGCCTCGACCTTCAACCTGAGGGAGGTTCGCGCGCTGTTTCCGTACTAATAGTGACCGGAAATCCCCGGTTTGGGTCAGGGCTTAGGGCTTAGGGGGGGTGACTTAACCGGCTCAGAGTTTGCAATGAGAGTCAATATTTTGATTGATTTATTTCTTTCTTTGTTGATTTATATCTTTGTTTTTGTTGCTGGGGCTGTCACGTCACTCAGCAATGATTTGACTGAGTGACAGATGAATTAGTGTTGTGATTGGATAAATTATTGCTAGCACCCTGTGGCTACAGTAGAATGATAATCATGATTCTTGACTTAAGTGAGGGATTGAAATCATTCACTGGTTTCATTTTGCAAAGTATTCAGTCAGTGACACAGAATGAAAAGTGAAAAGAGAAATAAAAATAATATTTATAATGATTCTTGACTTAAGAAACAGATGAATTAATTGAGTAAGAAATGGATTACAAAGTGACTTTGAGTTACAGACAGCATGTGAATTAGTCTGCAGTGAAGAGCTCTTATTAATTCTGACCTTAGGGCAATCAATAGGGGGTGCAGTGAAATATTGTGAGAGACTGAAGCCACTTACAGTGGTGGTGGAGAGGCCGTCTCGCCTCGACCTTCAACCTGAGGGAGGTTCGCGCGCTGTTTCCGTACTAATAGTGACCGGAAATCCCCAGTTTGGGGTCAGGGCTTAGGGCTTAGGGGGGTGACTTAACCGGCTCAGAGTTTGCAATGAGAGTCAATATTTTGATTGATTGATTTCTTTCTTTGTTGATTTATATCTTTGTTTTTGTTGCTGGGGCTGTCACGTCACTCAGCAATGATTTGACTGAGTGACAGATGAATTAGTGTTGTGATTGGATAAATTATTGCTAGCACCCTGTGGCTACAGTAGAATGATAATCATGATTCTTGACTTAAGTGAGGGATTGAAATCATTCACTGGTTTCATTTTGCAAAGTATTCAGTCAGTGACACAGAATGAAAAGTGAAAAGAGAAATAAAAATAATATTTATAATGATTCTTGACTTAAGAAACAGATGAATTAATTGAGTAAGAAATGGATTACAAAGTGACTTTGAGTTACAGACAGCATGTGAATTAGTCTGCAGTGAAGAGCTCTTATTAATTCTGACCTTAGGGCAATCAATAGGGGGTGCAGTGAAATATTGTGAGAGACTGAAGCCACTTACAGTGGTGGTGGAGAGGCCGTCTCGCCTCGACCTTCAACCTGAGGGAGGTTCGCGCGCTGTTTCCGTACTAATAGTGACCGAAAATCCCCGGTTTGGGGTCAGGGCTTAGGGCTTGGGGGGGGGGGGGGGGTGACTTAACCGGCTCAGAGTTTGCAATGAGAGTCAATATTTTGATTGATTTATTTCTTTCTTTGTTGATTTATATCTTTGTTTTTGTTGCTGGGGCTGTCACGTCACTCAGCAATGATTTGACTGAGTGACAGATGAATTAGTGTTGTGATTGGATAAATTATTGCTAGCACCCTGTGGCTACAGTAGAATGATAATCATGATTCTTGACTTAAGTGAGGGATTGAAATCATTCACTGGTTTCATTTTGCAAAGTATTCAGTCAGTGACACAGAATGAAAAGTGAAAAGAGAAATAAAAATAATATTTATAATGATTCTTGACTTAAGAAACAGATGAATTAATTGAGTAA
>CAXHUQ010000905.1:265000-284000 GCA_964020085.1 Micromussa lordhowensis | reverse complement strand
TCACATCAGCTTTCTGAATGTTGTAATCACTTCGTACATCATCTATGTGTAGGTGGAGAGATCTAACATTCTGAAACAAAATTACCTTCGTTTGGGGTGAATCCACAGTCTGCATTAGTGCTAATGGCACAAGGCTCCTTTCTGTTCTCAGTCTGATCATTTCCTTTTAACTTTCTCACTAACCTTTATTTTGTTTTCATTTAACATCAGAACATGTAGTGCAGAAATGTTTCTTACTCGGCTCAAGCCAACATAATGCATGTGCTCCCTTGTGGATGCTGGAAAGTTAACAACTGCTTCATCTAATGTGTCACCTTGACAACAGGTGAATAGCCTTAGCAGCAGCAGGCCTAAGTGGAAATTGTCGCCGAAGAACTTGCACTTTATTTTTTTAATTCATTTGGAATTGTCTTGTTACTTCTAAGACTGGTGTCCAGCTTTTATTTATGTTTGCTCTGCACAAATGTGCATTTTCCCTACGCTGTTTTCTCCCTATATCAGGATGTGGAAAAGATACCCAAATAATACTTGGTATGGTGGAATTTTGCACTCTGTAGTCAATATTCTCTATTACACACTCTGCACCATTAGTGAGTCCATCAGTCACATCAATATTAGTTGTCAGATCATATTTTGCTTTTGTTGCTACTGACACTAGTGAATGTAAACCCAATGTCTTAGTTGGATCATCTGGGATTTTGTTTTTCATTTGTTTCTTAAGATCATCAGAAATGTCCCCAACTATAATGTCTACAGCCTTGATCTGAGCTTTATCAGTTTTTGAGATTGTATACAGAGCATAGTTGTGAGCATCTACCGATGCATTAGTTGTAAATAAATGTGTCATGTTCATAGGATAAGTATCTTCTTCAGGCCCTATATTCAGAAGTCTTTGCTTTAAAATAGCTATATCTTCTTCAGAGTGCTTTCCCTCTCTCAAGCGATTGAGTAGTTCAGCAAATTCTTTGTCATCTTTCTGTCGCATTATTTCTGTCAGTTCAAACAGGGTGAGGTACTCTGTCCAAATGTTACTTGCCAGAACATTGTAGCCCATTTGACAATTTTCAAAGATCCACTTATCAAAAACTGGTTTTAACTGGAAAAGATCTCCAACTGTTATCAAGCTTACTCCACCAAATGGCTCTTTATTTCCCATTATTTGTTGTAATCTTAAATTCAAAAAGTTGAACATGCCACTTCCTACCATAGAGATCTCATCAATGAATATAACCTTTAGCTTCTTCAGTTGTGTTCTAATGGTGTATAATCTATCGCTGTCCAGTGCACAGTACTCAAAACCTCTATTGGCAGGTATCTTAAAAGCAGCATGTAATGTATTGCCTTTTATATTGAATGCTGCTTTCCCAGCGGGAGCTGGTTTTACAACTTTGACATCATCTGGATTTTCTCCTGCAACACTATTCAGATAATTATCTTATCAGTGCTTCATATAACCCATTGGTTACCGTACTTTTGCCAACTCCAGCACCTCCACTTAAGAACAATCTTAGAGGGTCATCTTTAGTTTTAATTCAATGAAAGACATGATAAAAAAACTGCCTTTGTTTTTCATTCAATGAGCGAACAAGTGCATAATAATCATCATCAGACATACGTTTTATAACAAGATTCTCCTCATCACTATTTCTAGGGAAGATCCCAATATCATCAAGCAAATCATACTGTGGCTATGCTGCTCGCTTTTACCAGGGTCAAAGCAACCAAAACATTCACTAGGCTGGTCTTTAACAGCACAATCCTGCTTATTGGTGTGCTCGGTATTTGGAGCAACAGTGTCAAAGTTCTCCCATTTAGAATTATGCAAATCCTCCACTGCTTTATCTAGTATTTCTGAATGGTATTCATACTGCTGCCTGTTACTGAGGATATCATCCTTAACCTGTTTGGATCGTTCTTGGTAAGTTTGACAATCTCTTATTAAATCAGTGGTTTCTTTTCGCCATGATGTATAAAGCATAAGTTGCTCTCTATAATGGTTTTGTGGGTCCTTATCTTTATGGTACCTGACAGATCGGATAATTTTAGGTTTCTTTCGTTTTACTAGTTTCATACCACCTTTTAGTTTGTATTCACTTGGCTCATATTCAGTTTCAGAGACGGTGACATCAATATTATTAGGGTCATCATCAGTGTTGTCATCAAAATTACATATAGTTTCTGGCATGAAGTCATCAAGACGTGTAACTGATGGTTCACTAGAATGTGTGCTATCTGCATGTTCATCTTTAACATAGTTAAACCATGCAACAAAGTCAGCCAAACACAGCTTTTCTAATTGTTTTGGCCTCCTTTGATAGCGTTTAATGATGTTGTCAGCTTCTATGTCAGGTGAATTGTCAGGCAACTCCTTAAGTTTATCCATTTTTTTCAACAAGAAGGTCCTTTCATCAAGAGGTGAGGTGCTGATAAACTGAAAATCACGCGTGGATCTTCTCATTGGCATTTGTAATACAAGATTTCAACTGCATTAGTAGTGTAGGAGTTGGGGTGACCAGGACATTTTTGGATTTAGTGTGAAATTTTAGTGTACGCTAAGGGGGGACCAGGACATTTTTGGATTTAGTGTGAAATTTTAGTGTACGCTAAAAATTTTAGCGTACACTAAAATTTTTCACGCAGAAAAGTGTAAAATTTGTATATCAACTTTTACACTAAAATTATATATAATTATCTAAATAAATTTTAGTGTACAGTGGCAGCGTGAGATGCATAGCTAGTGTAACCAGCGTGAAATGCGTGTTTTGCGTAGTCTACATTAGTTAGTGTAAAAAATTAATGTAGAAAATTACACTAAAATTATATATAATTATCTAAATATTTTTAGTGTGCGGTCTCTGTACACTAAAAAGCGAAAAATCTAATTCAGATTTTATTTTTTGATTTGTTGTTTTTTCTATATACTTTTTAGCTAACCTATCTCGAATCTTAAACCTTTCATTTTTTCTATCTTTAGGTATATTTTTTGAATTATAATCAGATACTAATTGATTTATGAATGATATATTTTCTTTTTCTAATGCTCTTCTCAGTTTTTTATTATCCATTTTTTTTAAAACACACGCTTTTTGACATTGTTCTATTATTTTTAATGACATCTTTAAATCATTCATTTATATTCAATTTTTTTCTTTTAAATTATCTTCCTCTTCATCATATTCTTCTTCTTCTGAATTGGGGTCATAATCACTATCGCTACTATCACTATCAGCAAGAGGGTCTTCAGTCAAGAATTTTTTATAATTCGGAATTGGCATATATATAATCTAATATTTTTTTAATTAGTGGCATGATGCCCATATGCATAACTAGTAATACCGTCATCTAAAATATATCTTTTATCATCAAAAGGTGATAATGATACTTTATTAATTTGCTAACTTGATATTTGATGATACTCTGACCTTATAGTTCGCATCTTATGCCTCATAGTTTTACAATCGCAATCGTATAATGTATTAAAGTAATCGCAATGACATAAATCTCGCTTTATTACATTCTTTTTATCCCCCTTTGCAGTATTATTCTCTTTATTTTCTGTCTTATAAGAATACATTTTACTTTTTAAACCAATAAATTCAACAATTGGTTCTCCTGCTGCTTCATCTTTAAATTTACCAATTACTTTTTTATTTTCATCAAAATAGAACTTAGAAGATTCAGGATAGTCACTATTGTCAAATAAGTGCTTATCTAAGTAAAAGTCACTATACACATCTTCTGCTACTATGTGGTAAACTAAAGAGTCGGTATCAGTAAAAAGTAACTTTGCTTTAGGGTATTTTTTTCTGATATAGTTATAGTGGAAATCATACATTAAGGTTTTACTTAACTCTAGGATACTAAAACCAACATAAGATGGTTTATCTAACACCAGTCTAACCTTTTTCATTTGTACTCCTACTAAATTTTCGTCAAATATTTTAGACGAAACGTACGTTGGTTGTCTTGATAGCTTCAATAAATGATTAGGATCAGTTTTTAAATAGATATTGGATTTTTTTCTTAGATTTTCCATGGTTTTACCAAATACTGAATTATTCATTAATTTAAAGAAGTCTTTTTCGAAACTATTTTTAGCAATTGTTCTCTTTTGTGTATTAAAATCAATGTATTCTTTCATCCAAGGTTTCTGTGTAAATTCTAATACCCTGTGAACCTTTTTTAACTCTATTCCAAGAGATAAATACTGCTGTAAATTTCTGTAATGTAAAATATACTTTTCTTTACACATAAGGTTAGGTACTAATTTATGCACTCTGCCACTGCTGATTTTTTCTGAATCTTTTAAACCTTTGCAATATGGAGATAACATATCATCGCTTACTAAAATCTTTTCTGGAGCTAATGGATAATCATTGTGTAAATGGTGTAACTCTTCAGGATATTCTAAATCTACCTCTAAAATAACCCCTTTTCTTGTGTCATCTGTGTAATTATCTAATATAAAATCTTCAGGATCCAACCATTTGAAATCTTTGAAAGGTAGTGCCTGTGACATTGCCCAACCATAAAGATTATTTGCATCTAAATACATTATATAAGAAGATTCTCTTTCTGGATTGTAATTTTTCATATATTTGTTATTTGCTACTGCGTGCCTATGTGCTATATAAGAGATACCGCCACGCATTCCTTTTTCAATGAAGAGTTGTGCGTTAACATCTGAAATTAAGTCTAGATTTATTTTTGTCATTCTGAGTAATGCATCCCACGATAACCCAGGTGCAGAAAAATAATTACAAGGGTCTAACTTATAATACTCTAAACAAGTCTTTCTGAAACTTTCAAATACATCAGCCAAGAGTAGTACATCTGTCTTCAAATATAAATCATGGTACTCACCTAAGTCTCTGATTTTAAATACACTCCATACTTTTTTTGCGTGCTCATAGTCTAGTTCTGAAATATTTGTATCATTTAAAATACTATAAAAATCTAAAATAGCTGGTAAAGATGTCTCACTGAATCTTTGAAATGAGTCAGTGTAATCATAAGGGTAAACACCTTTTTTCTTTATTAATGTAAATTCATTATCATTTGGAAAAGCTTCTTTTGAATAAATAAATGCATTATCACTTAAATTACTGCTTAGTCTATCTAAACTCTGGCTCATAAATGAAAAACTGTCAATGAAAGTCAAATGATTACCTAGTCTAAAACCAATATATTTCTCAAAATTACTTGCCATAACACCAACATTAATATTAACATCTCGTCTTATTAAATCACCAATCTTTTGCATTATCAAATGGCAGTCATAGCCTTTAAGATTATGAAAGATTACAGGAATTTTTAACTTTTCAGGACTGATAGCCCGTTTTTGATTGCAATCTCTGTGTGCAGCTCCACGATATTCACCAGTAATATGGCAATGATCTCTAACTTTATTCATTATATCACTATTATCACCATTACCAGGAGGACTATCAAGTGTTACAAGATCTTTAGGTTTAAAACGTTGCTCACAAATATGGCATTCACTACTATTTTGGAAATCTCTTTAATTTTCAGTAGTCATATTTAATGGTTTATTGAATCGTTCTCGCATTACTCTTTGACAATCTTCTACTTCACTTAACATCTTCATGATAAACTTTTCAATACAATCTTCTCCACGGTAAATTTCTACTGGTTTTGAATATCTCTTATCATATCTACAGACTAATTTATATCCATAACCACAAGCCTGGTGACTCTGATAAGTGGTAGTGTAAGATTTACCATCACTAGGCTGGCAACCGTCTTTTTTTTCTGTAATTGCTTCAAAATCAGCGTAAATAGTAAAAGGCGCTGGTAACATTTTATGGTGATTTTGAAAATAAATTTTTGATCCTTCTTCAGGCATTCTTATTGCCTGGGTTCCATTAATAGCTAAGCAATCCTGTCGATGCATTTCTAATGTTCTCTCGGAAGAGCAACAATGAAGACAAGACATACAAAAATATTTTCTATCTTTATGTTTAGTGAATGATGTCATAAATTGATTAAAATTCTTAATAAGCACATAGTGGCTGTTTTCCTTTTCTTCAATCCATAGTAATTCTAAGTGGTCTTTTAATTTAGCTTTTGATATTCTTATAGGATAAGCTCCTTTATCATAACCAAATACATTAACATTAATCTGATTCTGCTTTTCTATTTTATCAATATCTTTTATAGTTACAGGGAAAGTGACACCAGTGTAATCTAACTTTTTTACTAATTCTTTATCTGCTTTAGTTATCCTTTCTGGATGAACTTTAAGTGGATTCAGATACCTGTTATGACACCATAGGAAACATCGATTATCCTCATTTTTAGGATTGACTAAAGTCTTCTTAGGGTTACGTAGTTCCTCTGGGAGCTTAATATATGATTTACCTTTTAATGGAAAGTAAGAGACAATATTAATGTTATGTAAAAGTACTAATTCAAATATCCAACCAGAACCTTCTGATAACCAACCAGCTATTAACTCTAAAACTCTTTCAATAGCATTATTAATACTTTCTGATATACTATCACTATTTGTAACAGTATAAGGGCCTGCGTTAAAATAGGGTTCTCGGTAAATTGTTCCATTCTCTGTACGTTTTGATAATCGTACTTTTAGAGTACTATTAAATTTAAATCCCCTTGTAATACTTAATAGCTCAATTAAAAATTTAATAGTTGCTATTCTAGTACTATTTAACTGTACTGATGGGGTCATAACTATTAACAATTGATACTTCATAAGATTTAACATTACCTTTGAGAGCTTTAGATTTCTCTTTAATAATAACATCATCATCTTTAGGGATAAATTTTAATTTTCTTTTAAATTCACTTATAGTTTCAGGCTTATAATAAGGTGAGATTTTGTCAATAAGTCTTTTTACCTTTTTTTGTAGTGCTGTTGGCATCTTTCTGATTGGTGAACGAGGTAATGCTATTGGTGCCCTTAACCTACTTCGTGGTTTAGGTACTGGTCTTTTAGGTTTATATTTAGTTGGTGTTAATGGTTCTGGTAAATAAGTATCACTTATTGGATCATCTAAGATATTACCTCCAACAAATAAGTTGTTTAGTGTATTTTCTGCAAATAATTTGATTAGTTTATTTTCAACATAATCTTCTGGATCCTTATATCTTCGTACTCCTGGTGATGGATTAAGATGTTGATGTTTTCCTGGTGATAGATTTTTTAAATTACTTTTATGCATTTCTGTCTTAAGATGTTGATATTTTCCCTTTATTGCGTAATTTTTCTTACAAACATCACAATACCAATAAGAGGGTTTTGGTATTGGTACATTCTTTTTGGCTTTAATTTTTAAAACCATCTATAATATAAAATATGTAACTAATTTTTTTTTTAAATCTTAACTTTTTAAATTATTTTAAATTATTATAAACTAATTAGCGTGTCAGTAAATATAGTCTTGTGCAAGTTACGATTATGTTTCTTTGTCTTTAGATGCATATATTTTCCTCTATAAGTGTAATTTTTTCCATTTCCGCAGGTATCACAATACCATTCATAACTTTTGAGTTTTTCATTGATATATTTGAATCTCTTTTCTCGTTTCAATTGTTCTTCTGTTTTCTCTGTCGTTTTTTCCATGTATATAATTATTTATGATATCTAAATTTTTTTTTAATTATAAATTTTTTAAATCTTTTAATGGCACCCAACTGTTAAATTCATCTGGGTAACCTTTCCATTTGACTAATGCTTTGTCGCCTCGCTTTCGAATAATCTTTTCTATCATATAGACCTCTTGGTCAGTCTTTTGTAACTCTTCTCTGTAGAAAGTACCCTTAATTTGCTCACCATTTAAGTCTTTTATCTTATACGTAATAGGATTAGTGAATTGAATTCCGTCTATGATGAAAACTTCTTCAGTCCAATTTGGAGTATAGCCTTTATCAAAAGTCACCCTTTTGTATTTGCTTATTCGGACTCTATCACCTATCACAAAGGCTGGTTTATCATTGTTTAGAGACTTCTAAACCAGTTTTTGTTTTCAGAGGTACTACCCAATCATTTTTTTTTTTTTTCACGAAGTGGTTCTTTTTTTATTCACCATCTGCATGTGTTTACCTAGTTTACAATGTTACCAGTTCAATACATGTACAGTGACGGAGTATTTCTTCTAATTAATAATTAAAAAAAGAACTGTATTATATATATATAGGACATTACACACCTTTATATATATTTAAATCGTTCAAACGTGTCTCTTGTGGTGCATACATTGAGGGAGGAGTATTTTTCCAATTAGTTATTAAGAAAATTTTTCAATTCTGTATTTTAATAACACTTTGTCAACGAAAGTAGAGAGGTGAATAGCTTTATTATGCATCTTACAAGTGTGAATGTAATATCTCATAAACAAGGTCGAATAATTAAACTTCTTTAGTAATGTTTTATCATATGGGCCGGACATGATGCCAAATAATTTTTCTTCAATCGGTGGGATAAAGTTAGAATTATTGACAGCATTAAACCAGTCGATGACATTTTTTACAAAGTGTTTAACAAATTCGCAATCTGTAAATGTGTGGTCAATTGAATCATGTTCCCCGCAATAGAGGCATTCGTCATCCGTTTTGATTCCGTATCGAAAAAGCTCTTTTTTTGTTACTACAATTCTATGAATAAGTTTGAATTGAAATTCTTTTAATTTTGATTCCTTACAAATGTTTTTCAGGGAGTTAAATATTTTTTTCCATGCCTCTCCATCCAGGTGCATTGTTTGGTTCCATTTTGTTGGGCCAGTTTGACCCCTCGTATGAATTTTTTTGTTAAATAAACTATAGAAATCGTTAGTTTTGGCTTTACTGAAAAGGTCTAAGACCATTAAAAGATATTTATAACCTCGGTTCCATTTGCTAAGCTTTTGCATGTCAACTAAGTCAGAACACCAAATGTCATCTACCTTATGAACGATTACTCTTCTCTTAGTAAAATTTCGTTTTATAGGCTTGTGTAACTGGTCTGCTAGACCTTCCCATGTATCTAAATTTTCAGCGTTTTTTTTTTACACCTAAACCAAGTTTTTGCTTTGTATTAATAGTGTTTCTAGCCAACCAGTGGCCCCACTGTCTCTCATTCCAGGGAATTGCATCTAGAGCTTTCACCATTTTCTTGTCAGCCACATTTTTACATGATTTTACATTTACTCCCTTATCAGCACAAACTGAGTAATCAACATCGTGTTGCATGGCTATAGCATCTGTCTTACCTGTTGGCTTATCATAAATTTCATATATTTGACCAGTATCTCGATCCCATTTTACTTGGTTTTCTAAATCATTGTAAGGACCAGTATATTTGTGTCCTGGTAAAGTCCAACCAGCTTTCGGTTTAGGTAACTTACCTATTGCTTTATGAATATCGAGACCAGAGCCTGTTCTAGGGTCAATTTGTTTAGAAAGATCATTAGCAAGAGAGTCAACTGCTCTATTTAAATACCTTTTCTCTATACTTTTAACCTGATTTTTTACATAATCAGATTTTATTGCTTTACTAGCGCCGATTTTCCCAAGATTATACAATCCTTTTGCACCAGCGGCCAACCCTTTGACAATTAGTTCATCAAAATCGCTTCCTTGCATTTCCCCTTGTGATATAAAACGAAATTTTGTAATTCCACATTCAGCACAAATACATCGCATTGCATTTCTACCATTTTTTGTAATTACAAAAGTTTCAGAATTAGGTAAACATTCTGTACTTTTTCTTTGTTTAACACAATAAGATAACATATATTAATTGTAGAGATATTATAATATAGCTCCTATGAGGGGAATTCCCTTAAATGGACTGTTTTTACCCAGTAATAGCCCTTTTCCTTTTCTACCTCTTCCTACCATCCCTGACTTAACAAATTTAGTTTTTGTTATCCCGCATTCTGCGCATTTACATTTCATCATGGCACGACCATTTCTTGCCTGTACAAACATTTCTTAACCAGGAACGCACTCTGTCTGTTTTCTTTGTTTTACACAATAGCTTTTCATCTATATATAATGATTTTTATTTTTATTATTTCCATATATTATAATGGAACAAATTGACATTGAAAAAGAAATACAGAGAATAGAAGCGTTGTATAAGCATTACAAACTTCTTTATAGAAAAATGGTTTTTTTATGTTGTTCTGGAGAAACTAAAAGAGTGAGAAATCTGAGAAATAGCTTGAAAAAAGATTTAAATAAGCTCAATGAAAATCAAAGCAATAGTTTAAAATAGTTTTCTATGAATTTTTCATTCTCTTTTGTGTCTGTGTCAAATACTTGCAATAAATAGAAATAATCTACTCCTTTATGCATTTCATTTAAAAAATATAAACAAAAATAGCCACAGGTTGTAGTATATAGATTCTGTATTTGTTTGTTTTGGTGTAATAAAGTTAAGTTTTTCTCTTTTGCATGGTTTACCAACTCTTGAAAAGGCGGCATCCCAAAAGAGTCAAAGTAATTTATGGTACCATTACGAACATAGGTTGTAACCCAATGACTACCGCTCATATAATGAGGTTCTAAATTATAAATAAAAAGCGCTAACTTATGCTGATGTGGTACAGTCTGATCTCTACTTAAAACATTCTTGATAGGTATCTTCAAGTATTTACACCAATCTAAAAGATCAAAATTACTCATTGGGATATCTTTATGGAATTTAGGCGTTTTTGTTTTTAGTTCTTTTTTTTTTTCCTCCCCTGCCATGTGTTTCCCAAGTACCAATAAAAGGCGGCGGCATTCCTATACGAGGAGAACCTCTTCCTTTTCTACTTCCTCCGTCTGATTGCCCCATTCGAACTCCTCCTCTTCCTTTTATACTTCCTCCTTTTAATGCATCAATAATCATTGGAATACCAATACTAGCTAGTAACGTACCAATACTAGCTAGTAACGTGCCAATACCATTTCCTACTTGTTTTTGTGTAAGTTTGAAAAGTAGATCTTCTCCTACTTTATGAGCTCTAGCTAAATCTCCTATTTGTCCTTTAGTCAGTAGATCACCCATTTGAGCTAACATATATAGATTTTTATTTGGTACTTGAAACATTTGACCACCACTAATTTTCTTAACTATTTGGCTAGCACCTTCAGAAGCTAACCCTGCTAAAGCAGACAATCCTAGTGTTTTACCGATAGTTGGTGCTACATCCCTTAATACTGGCAATATTGAGCTAAATATCCCACTACCAGTTTGTCGCCTGATATTATACTTTGAAATGGTAATTACCATTCCTTTATTAGCTGTTTTGAGCTTTGAGAGTCTCTTAACAGTATTCATTGGTACCATAAGGACATCAGAACCACTTAACGCATTTTTACTCAAGCGTAAACTTATTTCTTCTCTGTTTCTGTAAGCCTTAGATAGTTTTCGTTTTTGCCCTTCAGAAAGTTTGACAGAAATTTGGTGTAATTCAGTCATTATATATTATTTATGGACTTTTTTAAAAATTCATAAATAATATTTATTCTGTGATAAATTTTATCTATTACTCTGAATCATCATTCTCATCACATCCTAAATCTGGATTTAGACATATGACTGGTTCAGTCACTTCATCATCGTCATCTAAAATAAAATCACTAAAAACATTATCTTCTTCTTTAAATGGTACTTGCATTAATTTTGGTTTTAAAGTAGCTCCAAAAGTTCCAGTTGTAAGAGAAAACCAGGCAGCAATAAATTTGACTTTACTTCGTGACCCTATTGATACTGATTCATATTCAATCTTTTCTTTATCCCATGTAAAAAAGCTTGTTTGAAGTTTGTCATTGCGATAAAAGAGAGTAAACTCCATCTTTGATGGGTAGTGGAGATATACTCTTTCATTATCAATCATTTTATAAGGTTTTTTACAAATTCTTTTCCAAGAACCACCTTGGCCGTGTCTATCATAACCTGCTACTGCTTCTCTCGGTATTTTTTTGTTTAGAGAATGCATGTAATTAATGAAGAATTGGTCTAATTCTTTCGCTTTTTCTAGATTTTTTTTTATTTTTATTAAATTTATTTATTTATTTACAGTATAAACATTAACCCTACTTACAGAACAAAATATTAAACTTACATTTTACACTTACACTATACTTGCTACTTACTCTACCTATACTTGCACTACTTACAATACATACATTACAAACCAGTTCTAGGTGATAAGCTTCTGTTACAAAACCAATTACACTAATTAGATTATTGTTGACCTACTTATATTGCTCTTTTTAATGAAGATTTTTATTTTTTTCCTTTTCGAGAGATTTTTTTAAAAAAAGAAAATTTGCGATAAATTGGACTAAACAAAACCTTCTATTTCTAACATATAACTTAGTTTTCGGACAAAAACATCCCAAATACATTCACGTTGGTTGATTTTCTGGAAATGAAAGTAGAATTTGGCATAGAGGAGACAGAAATTTAGTTTTTTTAATTTTATTATCCTTATCAGCAGCTGCTCCGAAGAGTATTTCTTCTGAGTTTACTGTGATAGAAGAGTTTTCCTTTTCATTAAACCAGCATAGCACTTTCCGAAGAAAGTCGACTGCAATTTGACAACCTAAGAAAGTGTGAAGTAGAGAGTCGTCATCCCCACAGTAATGACAACTCTTGTTGTCTTCAATTCCGTATAAATGTAATTCCTTCTTTGTGGTGACAATACGATGGGCGAGTTTGAAAAGAAATTCTTTTAATTTATTTTGTTTACTGATTGACTTAATCCGCTTAAAAATTGTGTGCCAAGAGAGAATAAGCTGAGGGAGGTCGCGTTGCCACTTGATGGGGCCAGTTGCGCAAGGTTCTCTCTTGTTCAGAAAAAGCCAGTAGTAATCTTTACATGTTAATTTAGATAGGTCGATCAACAGCGACGGTGACAAGTGAAAAGTGAAATTCCCTGGAGTGAAAATTGAATTGTCGCCAAGAGAGTCTCTCGCCTTTTCCAGCAGTCGTTTAGGGATAGCCTACAAAACTTGAAAATAGGTAAGAAAATTTGACTTAACGGAAAACTTCCGACAGAAATCTGCAAAGTTCAAATACGTTCCATTGGAATCGAGAATGTCACAGATTGAGTACACTCCTTGGTCAAACCAATCCTGATAAAACACAGTTTTGCCACCTATTTGTATTTCTTTGTTGTTAAAAAGGATTAATTCGTAGTCTCCGTTCGTATCATAGATAGTCTTCAGTTCCAAAAAGAAGCTCAAAATTTGTTTGTGGAAGGCTGGCATTTCAATCGACTTAAGGAAATTTGTATCAAAGTTACAATGAAGCAAGAAGTATAAGCCCCCATATTTCTTGAAGAAGGAACATGGGATGACTTTTCAATTTTCTATCTCCCGGCTGTCACTTTTTAGAAACCTCTGAATCCATGCCAAACGTAGAGCCTTACACAAAGTTTCCACGTGTGTTACACGGAGACCACCTCTTTCGTAATCCTGATATAGCACTTCTCTTTTAATTTTATCCTGCTTTTCCTTCCAAATAAATTTAAAAATTAAAGATTGAATTTTTACAATGTAATCCTTCTGCATGTCTAGCACGGCAGCAGAGTGTACGATTTGTGAGATCCCTAGAGACTTACCGATTAAACAGCGCCCGAAGATAGAGAGTTGGCGCGATCTCCAAGTACCAAGCTTTGCATTAAGGGTATCGATTTTTTGATTGACATTTTTCCTCTCATTTCCCGCCTTGTCGTAAGAGATATGAATCCCCAAGACTTTAAGCGGTTCTTTCGTCCACAAGAAATTGAGGGGTCTTTCGGTGCGCTTTTTCCAAGGACCTAGCCAAAGAGCTTTGGTTTTAGATTCGTTTAGTTTTAGGCCAGATAAAATCCCGAACTCGTTTAGTATGAGCAAGGCGTTTTGGGCCGATATTAGATCACTTAAAAAGAGAGAGGTGTCGTCCGCGAATTGGTTAATTTTGAGTTCCTTATGAGAGATAAATATGCCACAAATTGAATTATCTTGCCGTATTTTAGTAGCTAGTATCTCAGCAGATAAAATGAAAAGATAAGGTGATAGTGGACAACCTTGCCTTACTCCTCGCCACAACTTGAGCTGCCTAGTAGTAAAACCATTATTAATAACGGAACTCTCCGCGTTACAGTAGAAAGTTTCTACCCAGCGCTTAACAGAAGCACCAAAGTTGAAAATTGACAGGACTTGTTGAATCATTGGCCACTCAATTGTGTCAAAGGCTTTGCGAAAGTCAAGCTAGAGCAGAATGCCTGGTATATCTTTAAGTTCCGTTTGTTCTAAAAGGTCGCATAGCAGACGTATATTCTGACCAACAAATCGGTCTTTCATAAAGCCTGTTTGGTCAGTATGTATTAGCTGCGGAAGTACCTTTTTGATTCGTGTAGCTATTGCTTTGGATGCAATCTTGTAGTCAACATTTAACAAGGTTATTGGCCGCCAATTGGTGAGCTTTAGAGTGTCAGAATCTGCCTTTGGAATAAGGGTGACAACCCCCCTTCTCTGTGAAATTGACAGCTCCCCTCTCGAATATGCAGTGTTCAGACTCTCAACGAGATCAGATGCCAGAAGCTCAAAGAACTTTGTATAAAATTCTACTGTGAAGCCGTCTTCACCTGGTGATTTCCCGAAATTAAATGTTTTTAAAATCTGACGGCATTCTGTGATGGTTAATTCTCCTTCTAAACTTTCTTTGCCATCATCGCTCAGCTTACCCAGTTGCAGGGAGCGGACAAAGTCTGTGAAGAGTTCATTTGAACCAGCATATTCTGACTGGTATAATTTCTGATAAAAAGTTTCAATTTCTTGTAATATTTGCTTGTGGCGTGTTATTTTAACCCCCTCGCTATTTTCCAGCTCAGTAATCGTCTTCTGATTAAAATTTTTCGCCTCAATATTGAAAAAATACCTTGTTGGTTTCTCTCCTTGTTCTGTCCATCGAAGCTTGGAGCGAAGCATTGCACCTTCACCCCTCTTTTCATAGAGATATTGTAATTCTTTTTTTTGTTGCTCCTGCAGCGTTAATTTAGTTTCCAAGTTTCCGTCACCCTCAGTACTGTTGTTAATAAACTCTTCCGCTTCAGCAAGCCGTTGCTCTAAACTTTCTAGGTAATCTCTAGACGTCCGGGCCTTGCGTTTTGCGTACCGAATTATTAAGCCCCTCAATTCCATCTTGATCATTTCCCATTTTAGCTGTTTATTATCCAATTCACAAAATTTTTCCCTTACGGCCGCATAACTAGTCTCGATCAAACTGACGAATTCATCATCAAGCAACAGAGAGTTATTAAACTTCCATAAACCTGGCCCTCGTTTAAGGTTTGATGTCAATTTAACATTTAACCTTACCGCTCTGTGATCCGGTGCAATCCGGTGTGATTCGCTTTTTCTAGATATTCTTCTTCACAATTAATTTGCATGCTAGTACCTTGGTAATTACCATCTTTATCAAAGTTTTCTTTTAAACCAAAAGGTGTATATCCTTCATATTTAACAAATAATGTTTTTCCTTATATATTTATTTCCTTTATAATATTCCAATCTGTGTTCCATTGTGCTTATTTGGCTTTGGTTTTGCAAAACTTATCTTTGAAGTGTCAATATCAAGAAAATTGACAAATTCTTCTCTGTTTACTCTTTCGTTCACTTTCATATATATTATTAAAAATATTTTTTTATAAAATATTTTTAATCACAATCAACATTTAACCATCTTCCATCTTTAGTAGGAAAAGCTCTAGTACACTGACCTTTTAAAAAACGATCCGCAATAATTGTTTTTTTAGAAGGTTTCCAAAACCGTTTTGTTTGAATACCATCTCTTTTATTTACCACTTCTTTTGCTATTTTACCACTTTCATAATCTTTAAACATTTTTTTTGTTTGTGGAAAGAGAGTTTTTGAAATCTCTTTACCAACATTTATTCCTTTTAAAACAGTGCCAAGGGGACCTAAACTACCACCAACACCACTACCACCACTACTTCTACCACCACTTCTACCACTACTTGTACTTTTTACAAAACTTGTTTTAGTAATACCACATTCAGCGCACTTACATTTCATCATCAGACGACCATTGCTTGTCTCCACAATCCTTTCAGATCCAGGCACACACTCTGTTTTTTCTCTTTGTTTAACACAATAAGATTTTACCATATAATCTAATCTACTTATTTTTTATTATCAAGGATTCCATTTCTTTAAACTATTTTTCATATTATACGATACCTAATTGATCTCCCACTTTATCAACAACAACATCTTCTTCATAAAGAACAATTGCATGCACTCGAAAATCAGCAGCAGCTGCTTGAGAGAGGCGAAATTTTATGTTAAGTTGCTTTGGATCTCTGCTTACCTGTTCTGTTTGATAAGTTAAATCAAAATAGAGGAGTGGGTAAAGACTCGAAAAATTAGCGATATTCAGCTGAGTACCTGTATTATAATCATTCTTTCACCATGAATAATTCATTAAATCATAATAGATTCTTGTTTTACTTTCTGTATCATATTCAAGTTCAGGATAGAAGACACCGTTACCATATTCAAGACGACATGTGCTAAGATGACTATTAGCATTAGCAGCATTAAGTTTAAAAGTATCAAAAATATAAGGATTTGCTGTCATATCATTTGTCTTAAGTCTCTGGAAAAAGACAAAAACATGCTGTACTTTATCAATACTAGCTGAGATTCTGAAGTCACCACTGTTTCTGGTAGTATCTGAAGTTTGGTACATTTCTTTGAGGTATTTCCATTTGCTGGGTTTTTGGTATTCACTGATGAATTTAGTCATAAGAGCATCTTTTGGTTCTAGTCGGGGTACCCATAGATAAAAACGATCAATTACTAATCTCAATGTATCCGCTGCCCCATATAAGACTTCAGCGTCTGGTGTAAGTTCTATTTCAAATTGGAGATCCATTGGAGGTAACATTCGTCCTTCTAATTCTTCGAAAAAAGAATACCTATTTAATGGAATACTTGTATTAACATGAGCTCTGTTAGCTGTTAATAAACGCCTACTTTCCAAACCTGTGTTTGTATCATCTGAAGTGGCATCTGTATCTAAATACCATAAGCTATTTTTGGCTGTACTGCGTCCAAAATCATCTGAATATTCTAAAAGTTTTTTTGCAAAAGTTACAAGATGAAGATTATCAGTGTTATAGACGATTTTTCCTGCACTCTTAATAACCATATGCTTAATTAATGAATGCGACCCATTAATAATTGTTGTTCTGAGGTATGCATTGTCTCCACCATTTGCTTTAAGATCTAATCTAAATCGCACTTCAAAAAAGGCGTTAAACCAATCGAGCATAATACTACGATCAGTAACATGAGTATTGGCAGGAGCTCTTATAGCGTCTTGAAGACGAAATTGTACTAGTTCGTTTCTCTGAACGTACTCTGGTGATCTAAATGACATTATATAATTTTGACCAGACATTTTTTATTAATTAAGATCGTGCTATAAGATTATTAATCAGTGTATTAACTTCATCCTGCGTTTTTGGCTTTGCTGGCTTTGCTCTGCCTCCATTCGGTTTTGCTTTTTTAGACCGTGAGGACAGCCTTTTTCTAATAAGCTCACCAGATTTCTCTATAACTTTATCAGCAGCCTTTTACCAACTTTTTCTCCCGCTTGAGATACACCAGCTTTTATTGCTTTTTTAGCAAATGGTTTTAATACCTGCCCAGTTAAAGCACTAGCTACTTTTTTTAGTGGTTTCATAAGATTATCTACTATAATTCCATTGCCACGGTGTTTGTGGACATATCGTCCCGTTCTTGGGTGATAAATCTTTTTGAACTCTCTTGATTTCATATATATAAATTAGTTCCTAATTTAAATTACGAAACCCTCCCTCGCTACGTTCGGTCGGGTTAAAACAATGTGTTTCAATAAGTGTTTTAACCCGACCGAGCGTAGCGAGGGAGGCACCCGTAGTTTTAGAGAGGGAGGCACCCGTAGTTTTAGAGAGGGAGGCACCCGTAGTTTTAGAGAGGGACTCTCTAAAATGGAACTTTTTTTAAGATTAATGAAAATGCTGTGTCAGCATGATTTAAATAGACTGGTCTTCTTAAACCATCAGTTACATAGATTCGAACGCTTGAAACTCTTGTTTTATTGATAGGATTATATATAACACGCTTCGGTTCAAGGGTAAAATTGTAAGAAGGTCTTAAAGTTCCTGTACCAAAACTAAAAATAATATCTGATTCTACCCCATCTACTAATGAATCACTAACTAAATCACAATGAATATTTAGGACATCTGTATCTTCTGATAAATTAGGTATATTAGGACTAACATTCCTCTCACTACTTAAGATTACTTTACCGAATCCTATTAGTTTGCCAAAATTAGATTTACGCAGGTCAAGTCTATACTTTGTATCTAAAGTCACTAAGACTCTAAAAGTTGGTTCATCAAAAGTTAAAGTAATTGGAAATTCTTCATCACCATCACTATTAACTATTTTAGTCTCTTCCTTAATGAAATTGTCAATATCACTGTAATCCCAAACTCCTTTTGGAAAATCAATATCTGTAAATGTTTTCCCACCGTCTTTACTGTAAGCTATCTTTTGATTCTCGTAACCGGGATTTATATTTGTCCATGTAAAAGCCATTGAAATAATTTTATTAAAACCAATATACCAAATCCCATCACTGTGTTCATAGTTTAAAGTTCTAGAAAACCTTGTAGTAAAATCACCAGGTCGATTACCAGGTTCATTCTTAACAGAAAAACTGCTTAATGAGATTTCTCTCTCCATATATCAAACCCCGAAATATTTTTTGACTAACTTTTGGTATTGCGACTTATTGATTGATTTTGTTCTTAATAATGTGTCTAAGATAGTTTGACCCATATTTCTCATCTTAACGCTTGTATTACCTGCTTCCATTTCACCAATAATTAGTGTTAATTTCTCTAGTAATTCTTTGGCATCATTATAGAAATAGACTCCTCTGCCGGTGCTTGCGCCCCTGCCTCTTTTGGTCCCGTAACCT